>JAWQUT010000086.1:648133-661491 GCA_033807755.1 Ellobium chinense | reverse complement strand
CCACACCCCCCGCCTCTTCTCACTGTCAGTGGCCGTAATGCTCCTTCCCTACAGACCCCTTTCTTTTTACGCCAATACTGAAATTAACATGTCGGCTATCTTCTGGAACAGGACCGCTCTTGCATTAATGCAGTTCATTTCGTCACTGGTTTAGCCACAAGATCGGTCCTATTCCGTGATTATTCCAAAACTTATCATAAATTTCCAACCTCACCAAATCTGTGCAGTACGATTTCTTTTAGGACGTTACAGACGGTGAAACTGGAGTAGTAGATGAGTGTCCCGATAGAGCCAACCTTTATGGCCTGGAGATAGTTTCTGTACTTCTCACTTCTCACCTCCGCCAAAAAAACACCATCAAAGATGCTGCCACCTGCACACCAGAGCAGGAAACATTAAAAAAAAAATACAAATTTTATAGTTATCATCATGTGGAGTAGCGTGGCCGGATGGTTGTGGCGTTTACTCAAGATCTAAAGGTCGTAGGTTCGATTCCCGACCTTGCGCCTTGGGGAAAGCACTTTGAGAAAGCATTTCATTCACATTTTGCTCAGGTCATTCGTCTGTAAAATTGGTACCAGGCTATAGGCAATGAAAGATGTTGTCAGAAGTATAAAGACCAGCGCCTGTAAAAGCAGCGGCGCTGTATACTCCCCAGGGAGCTGAGAAAGTCATAGAGTGACCTGGTCTGCTGGTGTAATAACAGTGTGAAGTCGCGTGAGTGGGCATCAGCCTGGATACAAGACTTATGAACTGCATTATTATTATCATCTTTTGATGGGCCCTAGCCCAGTCACTTTAATCCGTCCAGGCACTCGTGGGTACATTTATGCAATGTTGCTTTTCAGTGTAAAGTCTCTCCAGAACATAGAGTTCTAGAACATTGATACTTTATGTATTGTGTTGAGAACGTGAAGGTTAGGATCTGTGGGAGAGGGTGAAAGTATGTGAGCGGGAAAGAGGGAGAGAGAATGAGAAGAGCTAGGCAGAGCAGAGCGAAAGAGAGAGAGTAGATGAATGTGGGTGCGTGAAGGATGCTGAAGGAAGAAGCTGGAGGACATGAATGAAGATGCGTGCCTGATATATCATATTTGTGTATTATACTATGTTAAATTAATGCTTTTGGCCTAGTGCCTATAATAAATTAAAACTGAACTGAAACTGAACTGTATACTCCAAGTTTCTTCCTAGCAATACATTGATACCGTTGCGTTTATTTCGCATAAACAAACAAAAATATAAACACGAGGCACATGTTATGGATTGTCTCTGAGTTTAAAGGAACAGGGATAGCTATCTGCTTCACAGCCTTAAAAATCCGCAATATTTGTTCATAAATTTTCAACCCCTTACACGTTTTCTTCGCCCGAGCGCTTCCGAGATAATGCAGCTTGAAAGTCGGGATTTTCACACCGCGCGGGCCGCCATAACTGGTCGTCCGGTCAGCGCGGGAATAAGGCGTGACGTCATAAAGAGAGAGGCGAGCTAATACTTACTAATAGTCGTTGTGCGAAGAGAATTATCTACATGCAGTAACTTTCCTTGGTGCTAAATTGTATGCCTTTTTTTAATATATAAATAAGAATGTCAAAATAAATTTCACTTCAATGATCTGCTCTTGTAAGCCTTTTGGTTGTTTTTTGTAAGCGCTCATTAAACTACACAGCAGACAGCAAAACAAAGGCAGTGCAAACATTAATAAACAGGGTCTGTCTGATGCTCCTTTTTCTCAAATATTATTTTATTCTCCCTTTTCTAAGGTTACAGCACCGGGATCAAAGTCTGGCAGTTGTTCACACAGTTTAACAAAAGACTTTTCTCAACGATAAATGAAAAAAAGGTATAATATTTAGAGCCAACGAAAGTTATTGCATGTGGATAATTCTCTTTGCATAATGACTACTACTAGCTTGCCTCTCACTTTCTGACGTCAAGCCTTATTCCCGAGCTGACCGGACGACCAGTCATGGCGGCCCGCAGGGTGTGAAAATTCCGACTTTCAAGCTGCGTTTTCTCGGGAGCGCTTGGGCGAAGGAAATGGGCAAGGGGGGTTGAAAATTTATGAAAAAATACTATGGATTTTTTAGGCTGTGAAGCAAATAGCTTCCCCTGTCCCTTTAAGTACAACGTTGACTTCCAAAGAACCGCCATGCAGTCCTGTATGTTTAAAAGTTACAGTCTTCATCCCTATGATGAAATCTCGATACTGAAAGTGCTTGAATAAATACACACCACTTTGCCCTGATTCATTCTGATTCACTGTAAACTTGCCTCGGTAGGAATAATTTTGGCTATACCTTGTTCCATCATCTTCAGTTCTGAATTATCTGTCTTTATGATGGACGGTGCAGTTTTTTAAACATCACATAAACAGAGATAACATACATTTCAAGACATTTTATCCAATGATCTTCCTGTACCTATTTTACCATGGCATCAGGCCGAAGTACTCAAGCTCAAGTGGCCACTGTCAGGCTCGGGAAAGTAAAGTATCCAATGATTTTACGGTTTGCAGCTTACCTACAAAATTGACAGCAAACACATCAAAGGCGTACAGAGCTCCCAGCATGAAGAAGGTGCCCACGTTGATGAGTATCTGCTTTCTCTGTCTAATCACGAACCCGACAACGCCAGTCTTGGGAGACAGCTTGACGCCATCCATCACCCCGTTCCAACCAGGCTTGTCACGTGACTTAGTGAAGTGTTCACTGGAGTGTCCGGGAAGGGTGTCATCGAGTGAGTTTCTGAAGGTTACAAATTTCTGTTAAAAGGAAGCTGAAGCGTCCTATAGACCATATAAAATAATATTATACCCTATTATTCCAATAAAACAGAGTTTCAAATGTCTGTCAGCATGATCATTTTAACGCTTCTGCCTGCCCCAGACAACCCACAGAGTTACATTATGCTAAGTCCGAATTCTTACACATAATGCGCGCGTGGCGGCCACAAGATTACATCAGATACGTTCTAGACTGGCTCTCCCTCGGGTGACGTTGGTGTAAGTCATTTATTTCACTGTATAAACAGCAGATGTGTTTAACAAAATTATGCAGAGGCAATAAAAATGCAGATTACTTTACCTGGTTTACACAAGGAAACTTTATTTTTGAATTGGGATGACCAAAACTTTAATTGAAATTGAAAGCTGAATAATACATTGTTGGATAGAGGTGTCTCTAGTTACTAGAACTTCAATAACGTCATCATTTTTGCTACAAGCCGCTGCCGTTCAGGGGAGGGGAATATTTCTAGAGGCAAGGACAAACCGGTAACTCCCGCTCTTTTTATTGCATCATATTGCGTGCGGTAATAGAACATTGCTCTTTCTTCGTCAAATTAATTGTCTCGGTATTCACCATAGATAATTTTCAGAGAGAAAGAGGTACTGGAAAACAGAAAATTATTTTTGAGTGACGTTATCGTTTTCGTCACAAACCGCTGCTGTTCGGGGAAGGGGAATAGTTCTAAACGTAAAGGCCAAACTCGTCACTTCCGCTCTGTTCATTGCGTCATATTACACACGCGCACTGTCACAGAATGATGCTTGGTAGGTACCAAAGATAATTCTGAGAGAGAAAAAGTACTGGAAAACGGAAAATTAGTTTTGACATGCGCGTTTACCTTTGAGAAATGAAGATGCTAATAGACATATAGTGCGTGGTATTATGGTATGCAATATTAAATAGTCCCTATAAGATCAGAAAATTGACCATGTAGGGGAGGGGAGGTTAAATTTGAATTTCAAAGGCTTAGATACGTACAAAGACGTGAGTAGACTCATGGTAGGTAAGGTTTCTGAAAGTTAAAAATTCCAGTTAATATTAGGTTGCCTAATTTCGAAATTCTCAAGATCTAATTGGTTTAGAGGCGTTTTTTTGTTTGTTTCAGAATTTGGGGAAAGAGTTAAAAAATATGTGTGGAAAGTATTTTGGCATGGGACGCCTGGATAAGTTAGTGAGGAGTGTGAAACATTATATAGCCAACATTGAAATAATATTGGCATCTTCATACCTTAAATCCTTGTCATAAGATCTTACGCCTTAGCACTAGAACCCCCTCCCCTCCCCCACTCCCTAAAAAAAAATATCTGTCCTTAAATTGTATGCAGAATGATTTGTTCTCCTGCGATCTGAGCTATAACTAATTCTGATTCTACATATATTGATCAAAATCTGTGGGCCTTCCCAATGGGGCTGGTTATCACGATTCGTGCGGGCTTGTTGCCACCGACAAGGTATTTTTTTTTTCAGGTCCTGTTACTCAGATCAGATTATCTTAAATGATCAATGTTAGCGTTATATGATAAACCGCATTTTATTTAAGCACAGTGAATACTGAAAATTAATTTTAAAAATGTTTAGCCCATGCAGGATGTTCGACAAGTGACTAAAGAAAAAAATGTTTATTAAAATAAAGAATTATTTCTACTAGACATGTATAACCTGCAACTGCCATGTGACTGACGCCAGGTTTTCTCCTGGGAGGTTGTCAAATCATGCGGTGCGTCCCCCGTGGAAGTGAGTCGAGACTTCTCATTGGTGGATTTTCTGCCAGCGTCTGGTCTTGAGAAGAAGTAAGGCAAGCGGTGACAATGAAACAAAACTGCATTTGGCTATGGTTCACGAGACATTTCCACTATTATACACTATTCTTCTCTTTAAACAAAGGACCCATAACTCTTATTCTAATCTTCAGTACCCTGTTGCTTGAAGTAACAAGCGATTAGTTAAATCATAATTCTAGCAAGTGTCTTCGCGAGATTAGGAATTCATTATTGAGAGCTCGTGTGCGATCTCTTACCGTCGTAAACATTACATTAGTGCATCAGTGCTATTGCACTGTTGTGTTCAACATACAGAGTTAATGTAATTTTAACGATGATAAGAGATCGCATCGTTAATGCGCATGTTCTCATGTTATCTAACATCCGTGTACATAGTGATGTCTAACTTTGNGATAATTGTTAGAGAGAAAAGGTATTGAAAAGTGGAAAATTATTTTTGATGTGCGTGTCCTACTTTAAGAAAACCATCAGAACAACAGTGATGTTTCTCTTAGATATGGCTAGCGTGCAAAGTTACACAACATTGTGCATACCTAGTTCAAATTATACACATATAAATTAAAAACAGCCCCTTCCTCCTTAACACCGTAGTATGGACTGGATTTCGGGGTTGGTGGGGTTAAATCGTACATATTTATATAATTACAAAGGTGAGCTTACGTGTCTTCCAGCAAGAAGTAGCTGGACGGTGGGCAGCAGAAACCGGTGGTCAGCGTGGTGATGAGGCCAGAGAGAAGCAAGGTGAAGCAGAGAGCTGAGATCAGGGCACACTGGGCAGCATTACTGTCATGAGATGTACCGGCTGCCAGGATATCGCCCAGGCCCAGAGATCCTAAGACAGCTATGAGACAGCCACCTGTAGTTGTCAATAACGAAGAATTGAAAATCATCGAGTAGAAGTAGGGAGGCATAAATGCGCGACAGTTCTGCTTCAATGATTTCCAACAACTTGGAAAGCGCGACATGAAAAGTGGGAGTGTAGATCTACCTGTCGGGTCTTGTGTGTTAGTATTTAAAATGACAGTAGTGATAGAGTGAAAAGCACGAAATGTGCCTGAATTACTAAAGCGCCACCAGAGGGGATTCAATGGAGTTAATTTGAGGAAAGTTACCCACTGGACACATCAGGCATTTTAAATTGATTTGATGATCACTAATAAATCTGATCGATATCATGACTGCATTAACGGTTATCATACTAAGAATGGTTGAAATTAGTACCACGGCAGGGAAAACAACTAGCAACGCTGGAGTACGTGTTTGGTTGGTTTGCGCTAAACGCGAGTTCTACTAGACGTTTGTTAGAAATGTGGTATCTTTCTGCGAAAACCGGAAGTTAGAGCTCGACAAAATGAGGTCCACATCTACGGTTCAAATGAGTCAGCGGAATTTTTATCAAGGACCTTGTGTTGGAGAAGACTGTGGCAAGACTCAACGATGCTTTGTATGCTAGAGGCAAAGATATAGGTGTAGCAAACACTACTCGCATATCCGCGCACTATTTTATAGCTCCTCCGCATTTTCGGCAGACATCCTTGCTTGCCTAGAGACTGATACTTCCTTTGCTTAAGGCCCCCCACACAATGAAAGGGACAGCCCCTATCGGGTACCCTGGGGGCCAAATAAGCGCATCCCTGGTCTCATTACAGCATAAGAAAAACACAGATTAACATGTCACAAAACTTACCGAAAGACGATACAAGTACAGATTTGACGATGATGCTAGACTGATCTTTCGGTGCCGAGGATGCCAATGCAAATGTTTTGAGGAAACAGTTGCTGGAATCATAGCCAAAATCTATGAAACAGTAGCCAATCATCGCAAGTATGGCGTAGTACTCAATATTTCCCTCGTCTATGGGCACTTCTTGTGCATTTGCCCTTATTGAACTTGTATTCGTATTCAAACTCACTGACCCTGAAGTGGGTGAAACTATCGTAGAAATGTCCCACACAGTACTCGCAGGAGACCTTGAGGTTTGTGCTGGCGAATATGCAGTTGAGGGTGGGTCAGGTGTTGAAAGATTAATGCTTAGTTGAGCCGTAGTCATGTTCGCCCATGATTTGGCGCTATTGTCCAGGGACACACTATTATTATAGAATAGTTTTGACATGTTGGCAACAAATACAAGAAGTGAGCCAAGTAGTTCAAAAGAACTTGTGAAGATCAATATCTTGGCCTTAGCAACTTTAGATCTGGCTGTCGTATGCACGATGATCCCAACTGATGGAATAAGGAAAATGCCAATGACAGCGGAGATGGTAGCTGGCAGGGAGGAATACCGGATGGGAACTCCTAAAGTCTGGATGTTGGCAATCATCATTATCATCTCTAGCGCGAGACAGGATTCAAGTCCTATCATCTCCACAACCAGAAGGAACTGGCGATGCACGGCACCACATCTCCCATGGGTCCCTTTCATTTCATCAGAATCCATCATCACCCTCTCTTGTTTGTAGGTTGTGCCACACGGCTGAAAATGTTGGTGTCTTTGTTGTTTCTGGTACCGTTTTAGAATTATGAAAATTAACCAAGATGTGAGTCGTTGTGTACAAGAACGCTGGGCGTATGGATAACTTTGTCAATGCATAGAACAATGAGTTTACAACCATACACTTTAGCTACAATGTACATGTTACGAAAAATCCAAAACAATTATCTGAGACCTATCTTGATTAATATAGATATCACTGTAGTTATATATACTCACTGAGAAAAGTAAGTGTGCATAAATGAACTGAGCACCGCGCAGATGTTCTTGGTGGAGTTTTAGTAAAACTTGGTCCATTGTTTGTGTGAGTCTTAAGAAAGGACAACGAGATCAGTTTGATTTCAGTGAAAGTGTATTGAAATCAGCACAAAAATTTCTATCAGTATGGTCACCTCCACTAAAACTGGGGACCTTGATTTCAATTACGGGTGTGTCTTCCCCGGGCTGTTATCACTGCTTGAAAGTGCCATCTCAAGGAGCCAGTGAGACGTATTAGATTCGTGGATGAGAAATGTTTTTTTCCATCCTTTGCAGGCCTTGGGCTAAAACTATTCATGATTTTGAGACGGAATTTGCCTCCCCTGCAGTTTCGATTCAGTTCGTCCCACTTAATGAACTCGATGGGAGGCAGATTCGGGAAAACATTTGGCTATGGGGTAAGACTCTGTAATTCTTGAAAGTGGTCGCTAAGCATATACGTGTCACGTCATGTGGACGACCAGGTGCCACACACGTGCTGCTTATCCAAAACCAACTAGCCTGTAGTTGTCGATGGCAGGCGGACAATACTGGTCTTCCTGCATGGCCTGGGGTTCGAGATTTGCTTCTCTCGGTCATTTCTGTGGTGTCTTACCTAAGAAATGCCTTACCTGAATTATTCGTGACAGTCCATATTGCACCGAGAAATATGACTGTTTCAGAAATGCGTAAGGCGGATGCAGCGGTGCAATGCAGGGGTGGTAACTCGTGGTCAGCCTCTTTTGTAGACTGTGCTATTCCCCAACAAAAGACATGCATGTAGAAATAAGAACGTGCAAAACTCGCAATGTGTAGAATAAGCCAAAATTAGAGTAGAATGAAAATAGACCAGTGACGTGTCTAAAGATTTACGGTAATTTTTCAATCGTCAAAACTAACCCTTCCTGTTTGCTATTTTTTTTTTGTTCACATTAATTTGTTATTCTCTGCCCACCCATAGGGGAGTGAGGTTTTGAGCAGGGATAAAATTTATTGAAATTTAGATCAACTAATGGTTAAAACTGATTCCATAAAACATTTTAAAACATTTCCATAAAATTGTTTACAAATGTATGCGTATGTATGCCCACAAAAAAACGGTTTAGTATTGCTTGAAAACTGTCCGTCCTGATATATTGCATAGCTTTGTAATGTTGTTTGTAGCTTTTCTCTGTTCTTCCTGTGGGAAACTGACTTCTGACTGAGATTTTGAATTTTATTCGAAGTTACAGATTGTTCTCGTTTTAAGACCTCCAGAAATATACATGTATTTGAATGGTTTATGGTAAACTACTCATTAAAATGGATATGGAGAGCGTTAGTCCAATTGTCGTTTACGATAAACTTGCGAAAATGTACGTACGTTTATTAGGGTTAAAACGTAGCTCAATCCGTCAAATGTTTTAGCGCAATATATGACTGTTGTTTTGGAGCACTCTACATATCTTTTGGTGCAATCTGCATACGCCCTTTGAGGCGATCTGCAGTTGATCCACATTGACTGTAACATCGGGATTGATACTCCTCCATGTTGTTAACCTAATGTTGGCAGTGTAAAAAAAAAAATGTATTTCATTCTAAATTTCAAGCCCACCTTTCTTCAACGATAATGCTTTCATATGGTAATGATTGGAATTACACAGCTGCCTGTCTTTGTGGTGATAGGAGGTGCCAGAAGCTGTAGGCTTGCTGGAAGGAATAGAACTGTTCTCAACTAGATGTCAACCGGCATAATTAACTTGTTTTCCTTGAGGAGGCTTTTGGCGCAGGGACCGGAGCACCTATGGACATGATGCTGTGATGAATGATGATGTTTCTGGCAACAAGTAACAAGTAACAAGGCCTTTTTTTTTCCATCTGTGCTCGCTGTGCCCCTTTTGGTCTTTGTACGTGATTTCGGTTAAGATGTGATTATCCATCCCTTAATTCTGCGATTGATTGAAACTGCACAGGTTTGTGAGCAATACTCAAGCACATCCGCATGCCAAGTTTTATTTGGTTTCGGCTAAGCCGACATGCGCAGTACTCCTTTTAATGATGCAGTAGTACTTTTTTCTATGAGTATTTCACTAATGTAAAGAGCTAGCTTCTGTAATAATTATTTCTTCGCCTTTCATTAAGGGATTGTCTCTCTCCCCTCTCCTCCTCTCCCCNCAACCCTCTTCCCCTCCCCACCCCAACCCTCTTCCCCTCCCCCTACACACACTTACTATTCTGCTACGTAAAATAGATAAGGATTCGTGGGCTTCACTTGATATAATTACAAGCACACTGAATTCAAAGCTGAATCACGCTAAACGTTTGTTAGTCCCGACTTGCATTGTCTAAACTAACGTCTGTACTGAATTCACTCTAAACTCGCACTTAATAAACATAATACAGTGCAGTGGCACTAATTTATTTTATTTCAATGCATGAGTTGTTGTTTTTTTAAGCCGAGTCAATTGAAATTGAGAGCTTGCGCATTAACGATGTGATCTTTTACTATTTTAAGAATTACATTAGTGCAGGTGCCGCATGCAGCTTTAGTTGCGTTCAACATGCAGAGTTAATTTAAGTTTTACGATGGTAAGAGATCCCATCGTAGATGGGTAAGTTCTCAAGTGTTGGCACTGCTTCCATGCGCAGCGCATTGTGCAATGCAAATGAGTCATTTGCCAAATAGGAGAAAAACAATCACTCACCCTACAAAAATATCAACCATAATCATTCTATTACATAATTACACAAAATGACAATGCTTTTGTATTGTAAAATGGTTCAACTTTTGTACAGGGCACATGACATGTTGTGGAAGAAATTTCCATTTGGATGTGTAAATGCGCTGTAAAATTCTTTCTGAAATCTATCATTACTGAGGGTTTACCATTTAGAATTCCACTGTACGTTAAAATCCACAATGCAAACGATTTTAATTAATATAATACATTCACGCGTAGGGGAAAGGAGTGGGAATAGTGTGTGACAAATTTTGCTGCTGAATTTTTTTTTTTATATAGATACTTTTAATGCTCTTAGTTTTATTTAACTCGTATGACAAATTCATGTCAAAAGTCGCACAAATTTTAAGATTCGTAAACTCAGCTGGGAAAGATTCGATTTATTTCAAAAGTCCTGAAAAAGAGCGAAAACGTCTCTGCACGTCGGTGGTGACCTAGTATTTCATGTTTTACTTCGACAGTTACCTATGGTTAAGCCATCGTGGCGAAAAAATTCTAGTTTCCTGTCCCTTTTTAGTACAATTAGTTGAGTTTTTACGTCAGTTTTATATTCTAAAGATACATACCATGTGAATACATAAGATTAAATCATAATTAATTCAATGATAATGTACGATACGAATTTTGAGGGAGAATTCCAATACGAAAAGAAAATATTAATAAAACCAAAAAAATTCTGCGGAGGTACAGAAACGCTGAATAATGCGCAAGAGTGTGACAGATTTTCACTATCCTTATTTGGCAATGACTCAAATACACACTACGCAACAAAGGCGACAGGCTGGTGTAGCGCGTGACATACTGTGTCAATGCCCAACCTGTGGCCATGTCCTTGCGTCAGTGAACGGGAATCCTACTCCCCAACTCCCTCTTCCCCTCCTCCACCCCCAAACACTTGGGAGGGTGGAGGAGATTCAGATTCAGTGTTTATTATAGGCACTGCGGCCAGTTCTAAATGTACTTTTAGAACATGTAGAAAGGAGTACAATACAAATAACAAAGTGTTCACTGGACATAAATTAACGTAAGCCACTGACCAATGACCAGTGACGCGCGGTGTGTGCGGGCACCTGTGAATCAATCGGATGCCAACAGCTCGAATGGGACAGACTTTCTGTTCCAACATTTTTAGCTAAAATTGAAATGGCTAAATTTGAGAAACCAAGGTCTTAGACTGAACTGAGACAGAGGCCTTGTCCGTACATTTTGTCGACAGACGTTTAGCCTCGAACATATGAACAAACAAACAGTGTGGACCTTGTGCCGAACTGAAGTTTCACCGAACGGATGTTTGGCCGACGAACGACTGACCAACAACCGTCCTATCATAATGATATTGTTGTTTTATTTCATGAGTTATTTCTTTTGTGTGTGTGTGTGTGTGTGTGTGTGTGTGTGTGTGTGTGTGTGTGTGTGTGTTTCAAACCATTATTCATTTTATTGATTTTATTTGTATTTCACCAAGACATTGAAAGAAACAAAATATATCAATTGATGATGACGAGGCAACAACGACGATGATAATGGTGATAAGAAGAGTGAACGTCATGTTAAATGCTCAGTTTTTATAGAACTGAGCTCCACTTGATTTTAGGGTTTTTTCCTTGAGTGAACTGAACTTGGTCTGAACTGACTTTTCTGGTGAACTTGCCCAACCCTCTCGTAAGCGCCGTCAACGACAGCAATGGCCAGTGCAGTACGTTCAGTGAAGGAATCAACAAAAGACATGTTTGCTCAGTGAGTGATGTATCCAAATTCCTTCCTGCACGTCACGAGAGAAGCCGTCGTGAGAATATTATTATTATTACTTTTATCATGGACAAGTTACAGAAACTATGAATTTGCCTTCGAGCACCGTCAACCACTTATACTGATCTGGTGCAAGGGTAAAACGGAGAAACAGCCAATGAAATAAAAATACTTGACTTGCATTATTGCAAGAATAAACTGTAGCAGAGCAGCTGTCCTGCACACAAACCGCTGGAACTTGTACAGCAAGCAAGATCTCTATACCTTATCTGCATGAATATATGGCTGAACAGAATGGCTGCCCTGCACATAAAGCACATTTACTGATCTTAATAGACCTGCAAAGGTCCGACTATAGAAAAGAGATTCAGATTCAATGTTTATTATAGGCACTGCGGCCAATTCTAAACGTACTGTCAGAATATGTAGAAAAGGGTACAATACAAATAACAAAACAAAATTCAAAAACGCCATGCACTCTAACTCTGCCGCTCCAAATCTCAGCGATCAATGAAAGTATCTCTCATGAGGTCCGATGCCCATTAAACCCCAAAGTAGTTATCTTTCTTGTTTGGTTATTATCTTTTCTCTTTTATTACGACTTTCGTTCTTTCTTTATTCATTTCTTTATTTCATTAAGGTCTTCCCCCCTCCTTCCCCCTCCCTTTTTTTTTTGTTCGATAATTCCAACACGTATTCGTTTATTCTGCTCAATAGCTAAGTACTTTGCTCCATTAACTCGTTAAATCATCCATTCGCCTACTCTTCCTTAATGAGTACTTTATAGTCTGACAATATCTATGATACATAATTAAAGGGGCATAATGACAGGAATGCCCTGTATTCACAAAGTGACTGAGCTCCAAATAAATACAAAGAAGGAAAAAGTTAAAAGTCGTATGCATAGGAGAATAAAAGAAAGATGTATATTAGCTGTGATGAGGAAGGACCTGCAAGATGGGATTACAGTGGTTTATGATGTCATCAGCCAAAGACTGCTATGCGCTGTAAACAACAGCACTCCATGTGGTCATCGCAATTTATCAGTAGGACAATGCCAGGCCGCATATTGCTGGAGCCACTCGGGCCCATCTGAATTTTGAGGTTACGGGTCTGTAATTCTACTTTCGATATTAGCCTCTCCTTTAGATATTAGTTCTCTACTTTCGATATTAGGCCCTTTCGATATTAGGCCCCCACTTTCGATATCAGGTCCTATCGCAAAATGGCTATATTTCACCTCCCTTTTTCCTCATTCGGCATGCCCTGCTTCCATTGATGAAGTCTCCTGGGGGCAAATTTTCGTTTGGTGGGAAACTATGTGCAATTTACTTTAACTTGCCAGGCACTATACTTTAGCCATGGGCTGGAAGTGTCAGATCAAAGGTCTGCCCAGGCGGAAATGGAGGGGCTAACGTGACCAGTAAAAAGTGTAGGATGTGTTTACAAATAGCAAGCAAGCTCAAAATTTCATTGGGCTTGCTGAGGTTTGATCAGTCTAAAAATTTGGGGCACACCTTTGCCTTAAATCTCATGCGGGTCTAGGTGAAAGCTAAAACTTTGGGTTCAGAGGGCAGCTCAAAATACTAATAT
>JAWQUT010000086.1:593056-605446 GCA_033807755.1 Ellobium chinense | reverse complement strand
TCAAAATGCGGATGCAGTGTTCCGCATGAGGTTTCATAGTAACAAATCTTGTACAACACTTAAATTGTTAAATACATTACTGAACTGCAAGAAAGAGGACATAAAAGAACATGATAAAGAGAGAAAGAAATACTGCTTTGAACTCACCATAGGCATCTTCTTTTGAAAGCATCCACTATGACCTGGATAATAAGTTATTTTTTTGAGAAAAAAACCCTAATGTCTTGGACACAAGGCCGCTTCTGTTTAGGGGCTCTTTCAAAGTTGGTCTTCCTTTTTGCAGGGGGGTCCTGTGATTCATGCTCTTGGTTCTTGGAAGGCACAGGGGAATGAATCAGGGACAGTTTAAGGGTTTTTGACTGAGCATGCACAGATTCTTTAAGTTTGGGCACAGCTGACTTTTTAGGTTTCTTTGCACTTTTCATTCTGCTGGCAGCAGTCTGCATGTAATAAATGAGGGAGGGATCAACAGGTGAATTCACAGTGCTTCTGTGAAAAAACTGCACTGAGGCCTTGCCAGCATTAAGCAAAATGTATTTCTGCTTCTGGATAGCCTCGTAAGTGCTGACAAGCATTCTGTTAGCTGTTGTTGTTATGATGGCATTCATCATGGAGAATGATCCCTCCACTCTTGGGCCTGTGAATATACTGAGGCAGGCTTTTAGAAGTGGGGCCAGGGGCTTGTATTTTTGAAGTTTAAGCACTTCTCCCCACCACAAATCCAGTTGATGTGACTGGAGAGCCAGGTTGCAGTCTAGCTGAAGCTGTGAAGCTGCACTCCTGAAACTGTCTTTCTCTTCTGCTTTGCACACAGTAGGAAAAAAATCATAGAGTCTCATAAGGCTGATGAAAGCCTGGCTATGTCCATGAAGCTGAGGATCAAGTGCAGACAATGTAGCCAGGAGTGTATTTTGGAGGGGCAATTTTTGTTGCATGTATTGTGCAGCTGTCTTGTAGGCAGACAGCAGGGTCTTCCTGAAAGATCTGGCTTCATCTTTAGGCATTGTTGTGAGGACAGAATCTGACCTGCTGCCACAGAAAACACTGCCTAAGGGTAGATGTGAAGAAGGCTCCAGGACATGAATTTTGTGCAGTTTCCCTGCTGCATTTATGATTTCATGTTTCATGAAGCAGGCCAAAAAGTGCTTAAACACACTTTGCATCATGTAGTCGATGAATCATTGGCTGTTTCTGTTCAAAAGTGGTGATGAAAGATTTGAACAAGGGGAAAACTGCAGAGATGGTATGTGCCAGCAGCAATGTTTTGTTTCCATGGTGGAAGAGCTTACTGGCAATTCTGGCCTTCCTGGCTTTCCCCAGTTGGGTAAGGGCCATTCCTTTAAGTCTCCTCATGATGCCAAAAGCTTTTGTTCTCTCCCTCTTCTCAACAGAAGCCAACAAGGATGTGGTCACAGAGGAAAACTTTGTCTTGTCATCCACAGACAGCCATGAGAAATAAAAAAGGCGCAATGGCTCCAGGAGATCCAAAAATCTTGTGCAGGCATCATACAGAGACATCCATCTGAAAGAAATAATATTTGTCCTAATTCTCATCAAGACCAACATATAATTTTGTATTCGGTCAGAAATAATGGCCCACACAAGGAAGAAACATTTTTAAATAATAATTAATATTGTGAAACAAAACACCCACAGAACAATTACAAAAACTAATCAATATTACACATTTATTGCCCTCCATCCTCATACAAATAACAGTGAATTATTCAACTCAATAGGGGCCTATATATCTATTTCAATAGATACTCATATTTCTTTGATATTACTCAATTTAAAAAATATCAGACACCAAGAAAATTCATGTTAATGATCCAAAAGTTAAAAAAACTTATGAACACATCTTTACATTGCTACAAACAAAAGAAATAGACAGGACACCTACAAACAAAAGAAATAGACAGGACAAAATAAACATGAGTTATAGGAGCAGCATATCATAAATGGTGATATAATAGTCTAGTATTTTAGTTGTGAATGGGATTGATCTTCAGAGCAGGCTAAATAAATCTGTAAAGTAAAAACAAATGAATAATAAACAAAAACAAGATTCTTTCTTACCTGTGTGAAGCTCTTTCAAGGGGAACTTTAGCTGGCTTGTTGAACATCTCACAGAGTTCTCCCAGATCTTGCCTCAGGTCTGCACTCAAATCGAAATCCCTGTACAGATCATCCATAAGTTTCTCCAGGTGTCGCTCTGGATCTAGTTCTTGTGAAAATTTCTTCACAATGTTTTGAATGTGGTGGCAAACATCACCATCCACATCCAGAAGGTGAGGTGCCACTTCTTTCAGTTTTGCTTGGAATCCAGTGTGTTCTCCCCTCATGTAGGCAGCAGAGTCTGACAGAACTGACACTAAATTCCAAATAGGAATATCATCCTCCCTAAGACGATTCATTACAGCATCAAAAACAGTGGAGCTGTTTACAACTGTCATTTCCACTGAGCAGTACAAGTGTGTCACACTTTTCCCAAGCTTTTCACTGAAAAGGCAAACAAGCACATTAAGAACACGTTTCTTGTTGCCCTTTGATGTGCTCTCATCCAGATTGATGGAAAATGACGTAGCTTTCATTTCTGCCACGAGACGTTTGTGGTCTAAACTGGCCAATCCATATTTGAGCTTATATGTTACTGTCTGTCTCTCCATGGAGAGCATTGCAAGGGCTTCTGGATCTCTTGAAAGTTCCTTGCAAAGATGGATAAGGTGAGGAGCAACTGAATGTGGAAGATTATGTTCAGCCATGAAAGAACAAAACAAAGCTTCTGCGTGAAATACTCTGTCTTGAATGGTAACAGGTCGCTGGGTAGGCATGTCAACTGAAGAACGCAGCTCACCTGTCTCTTTGCTACGAGTGGCTGCAAAGGCTGATGGCAGGGGCTGATTTTCAATATGGTTTTTCCTCTTTGAAATATGAGCATTTCGTCCTGCATGCCTAATGAATGCCTTCTTCCCCGACGACGAATACACAATTTTTTCACCACAGAATAAACACCAAGCACATCCATCTTCTTTCAGTTTCCTTATATAGCGAGATAATGCATCACCATTCGAGTCGATCTCCTCCAACCATTGCCACCGGAATTTATTTTTCACAGACTTGTCGATGTCCACACTACTGGATCTCGGATAAACAAAATCGCTTTCCCGCATCATGGTTCACGAAAGTTAGGATACTGCCACAACCAAATCCAAATCTCTTGAAAAGACATCACTTGATCTAGATCTAGTGACAAGCCTAGGGCCTTGCAAGTGCAAAGCCACGCTGCAGCCACGAAACAGACAGTGACAGTCTGGAGCCTTCATAAGTTTGAATCAGTGTACCAGGGTGACGACAACAAAGCAGCCAAATCAATTTGAAATCTTGCCAGGGCAAATCAAGTTAGTCTGTATGTTACAATGATCATTCCGGCATACTAGACTAGATCTACATGTATATATGCCAAACACAGGCCAACATTAGTCCAATCGTCCAGCCTGGCAACAAGCAAGCAATTTCCGGCCAGTTCTAAACGGTAACTTCGTAGTTAAAAACGTTCGCAATCAAGCGAGAAAAATAATTATTATTTCCGGCGCTCGACTGCTTTCTCGGCGCGACCGGCCGGCCGGCCGAGCCGGGAAAGGCCTGATGGCCGGAAAATCCGGCCAAAACCGGAAGATTTACATCCCTGCTTGATAAATTTTGAAAGTGAATTCAAAAACCTGGGATTAGTAGTTCTCAGTAAGCCTACAAATTTTATAGCATTGGGATGGTGATGATAATACCTTGGCAAGAAATGTCTACGGGTTTCACAGAAATATTCACAGCTCTGTAAGTAAAGGAACTCATCACCTATGTCTTTTCTACAGAGGTGGCAAATCCTATCTTGATAGGGTATTATTTTGTCGGAACCTTCCTGTTTCTACAGGCAGTGTTTGATTTGCTGTTCTATATCATATAAAGTAGTGAAGAGCAGTTGAGTCAAGAATTGTAAAATATGGTTCCACCTGCCATCCATATTTCAAAGAAATGTAGTTTTTTCCTTTATTACCGTTATTACAATCAGTATGGCATGACTGTATAAATAAATCATTAATTCTAGTGTGAATGGCGGAGATAGTCAGTTTTTCTATATTATTTTGATTAGCCCATATAAAATTTAATTATAAACTGTTCTTTGTAGGATATCTTTCTTACAGATCAGCCAAGGGTAATGTCCTTGTTCTAAGTAATGATCACTACACATTAGCCAGTACAGATTAAATGACACTTTTTCTTTTCTTCCCGCTATTATTCTTGCCCAGAAGAAGATCATGCGTTTTTGAATATCACAAGCCAAAGGTAGTTTACCAAGTTCTCCGTAGATCATGTAGTGCGGAGTACCAGGCTTTAGTTTGAGTATTATTCTATAATATTTTAATCTAAACTACTCTAATATATTTGTGTTTTCGAAACCCCAAATTTCTGCCCCATACAGTAACATGGGTTCAATGCACTTTGAAAATAGGTCAGCCTGGCAATCCAAAGGAACTAAACTTACCCTATTCCGACGTAACAACGCGTAAGTAGCTTGTTCAACGTTTTCTTTCATAGCTGTTAAGATGCGACCATTTTTGGTAAATGTCACGCCCAAGTACTTAAATTTATTCACGTCCTCTAATACTTCGTTATTTATATACAGTTGAGGCTTCCTGTAGGTCCTCCCGAATACCATTATTTTTGTTTTTGATATGTTTATGTTAAGGATCTAGTTTCGGCAATATGTTTCATACTCTGTCCATAAGCATTGTAACCGTTCTTTACTTTCAGCAAATAGTACAGTATCATCTGCATACATCAACAGGAGTAATTCGAAATGATATACAATGCCATCATAAACAAAGTCAACTTTCACACCTACATTATCATTCAGAGCAAGAAAATCATACAAATCATTTAGATATATAGAAAACAGAATCGGACTCAAATTTTCGCCTTCCCTGAGACCTAACTGACAGTTGAAGAAAGATGATACTTCATCTCGATGAGACACACGAGACTTTATATTCTTGTACACAGAATATATTATATTGAACATGTTTCTACCTACACCTGAAGTTGACAATTTGCGGAACAATAACGGCCAGGACACACTGGGGAAGGCCTTGCGCAGGTCTATAAAGGCAGCAAATAAAGGCTTATTTATTTCTATTTTTCATAAGATTTTGTAGAGCATGTAAAATGAAAACCCCATCCATTGTAGAGTATCCTTCTCTGAACCCTGTTTGCTCCTCCCCAATGATGTTACTGTCATTCAAGAACTTTCCAAGACAGGCATTTAAAACAGACGTAAATAGCTTTCCTAGGCAACTGAGAATAATGATACATCTGTAATTGTCAGGGTTTTTGCTGCTGCCTTTATTTTTTTAAATGGGTTTGATTACTCCGGTAGTCCAAGACTCTGGCACTACTCCCCACGTGTAGGAAATGTTGAAAAGCCTTACATATATTTCTGTTATTACCCGCTCTGTAGTCTTAATAAATTCATTCTGGATATTGTCAATTCTGACCGCTTTATTATTTCTTAGTTTCTTGATACCCTCACGTATTTCTTGTGTTGTAAACGGTTTATCGATTTTTTCATTATTGCTTACAAAAAACTGGTCTGTGCCGATTAAAGGAGTATCATCTCTGTTCAGGTCTTTGAAATAATTTGAAAAGTCCGTAAGGTTTATATCTTCATTAGTGCCTTCGTCATTGAATTGATTTTGTCCTTTAACGAATTTCCAGTAATCTCGAGTATT
Source organism: Ellobium chinense (assembly GCA_033807755.1). Lineage (NCBI taxonomy): Eukaryota > Metazoa > Mollusca > Gastropoda > Ellobiida > Ellobiidae > Ellobium > Ellobium chinense. The sequence goes on along the minus strand of JAWQUT010000086.1, from coordinate 599,663 downwards.
TCCCTTTCTCCGCAATTCTTGAATAACGGGAACGGATGTTCTTCTTGTGACTACCGAAAGAAGGCCTCAATTCTTTTTTATATTCCCTGCCAAGTAATTTCATGCGTGCCAGGTCTTCTTCTGTCCTTGTTATGTTATATCGTTTCTTAGCTTTGTGGAAAACGTTACGTTTTGACCTGCAGGTCACCGTAAAATATGGTTTATTGACGGGCTTTGTCTGGTGATACGGGATCTTACGAACTTTATTTTTCTTTTGTCCTAAGGCTTTAAATACCTGCCTGTACAAACATTTCTTCTATATCGCCGCAGGCCTGGTTAATACAGTCCTGAGCGTTATTCTTATCTTCCAACTGCTTACTGAGTAAGTCACCTAGGCGAGCAACTTTTGTTACATCTAATGCTGAGAGAAAATCATGTGTTTTAAGCGGGTCCCATGAAGACAGGTATATAATACGCTCCATCACGCTGTTCTCATTAACATGCTGCGCGAGCCCAGATTCGCTAACGTTCGTTGTGTCGTAGTTGGCCGAGTATGTAAGAGTTAATTCTAAGGGGATATATGTGCATCAGATATTACTGGGCAATATTCGGTTACACTGCAGTAAGTTTCTCTGCACTGGCAATAAAATAATCAATGACAGAATCATGGATGGTTGTACAACTAGCAGACGCTTCACCATAACGACCATTACATATGTACAGATTCGGTGATCGTACAAGCTCCAGAAGACCATTGCCCCAATTGTAAAAGTGTATTTACAGTCCGTATCTCGCACTAGGGGCAGGCCCGCCTTAATTAATCGTGACTCTGTGTCTGAAGAATACAATATAAGTTCATCATCAATCAAGTTTGTGTCATCATGATCATCAATAGAAATATAATCACATTTATTACTCGTATGGGCATTAAAATCGCCCATTATCAGGCAGCAATCAATGTTTAAAAAGTTATTTATAATGTCATTTTCTATGTCAGTAAAAGTCTGACGGCTGGCATAAGGAGACCCCTCAGGAGAAATATACACCACTCCAATGATGAGAGGATCCATAATATATGTACAGTATTTCCTTTTCCTTTCAGTGTACACCAGAAGACGTCTTTACGATCTGTATCAATAACAGAAACTGTAGCTCTAATAGAAGTATTGACAGCCAATGCTACACCTCCTGAGGTGCGTCCACCCTTGCTGTCCGTAAACTTGTGGTAACATTTATATCCTAGGATACTTAGGTTATCTTCGTTATTATCATTTAAGCATACATCAAACACACCAACTTTGGTCTCAGCCAAGCCAACAATGTCATACCTATGTACAAATTCATGGAAATCAGGGGAAGTTATTTTTTATCTAAGACCACAGATATTCAGAAAGCAAGTAGGAAACACATCATTATCACGTATGAGTGAACGCTCATTAGTAACAGGCGCTAATATTGACGTCTGCGACGGGTGGCTATCCACAGGTACATGAGCGTCTAGTTCACATAGACTAGTCACTGACAGCTGACATAGTCACTGACAGCTGACATAGTCACTGAAACTGTCATCATTAACATCGCAATATTTGTCATCGCCATCCCTGTTTCTGCCTGTGGTATTCTCCTGAATACAACCATCCTCACTACCATCCTCACTACCAGCTAGAATGGGTTCAGCCCTTTGGCCCTCAAAGTAATTCCAGTTACTGTTTCTCTCACTGTCGTTACGATTGCAAACATTCAAACGATTAACAATGGACCCAACGTTTCCGTGTACAAAAAGAAGCTCATTAGCCAAAGGGGATGCGAGTGTAGATATTTGAGACGACTGGCCTACGCCCGTCACAAGTTTGTTAACTTCTGCTTGTGGCACAATGCCAGCATATCTGATAGCACTGCCATCATAAACATAGTAATCTTCATACTCTCCTACAAAGAGATCATGAATAGTGTTGGCTTCACCCCTACCCATCATGTCATAAACTTCCTGACCCTCATAGTCATCACATTCGACTAAACTCGCACAGTCATTCCTATCACACATATTAATACAATACTGACAATAAAGATCACCATGTCATTTAGCGTACCGCTGGTTGTTTGGGGATGAACCACTTAAAAACTTTACTATATCATGTAATTTGCATATTAAGGGAGGTCTCACGTGTTGTGAGACTGGAAAACAAGAGCTGTTGCCTCCATCAGGAGAAATATGGTATAAATTAATGGATGAATATAGTTTGCTATTCTTGGTATTATTAACAATGTCCCGATCTAAGAGATCAGACAAATAAACACAGCTGTTATGTCCCCCATAAAGTGCGTGCCCTTTCCCGTCCTAGGCGGTGCTGCTCTGGCCTGAATTGGTGTTGTCACTATTCGCCGGTATGTTGGTTGTCGTTGTGCCTGCTTCATGAGTCTTAGTGTGCAGCTGCTTGAGGCTTGCGTCGTGGTTACCTCTCTAGTGTCTTGAGTCGTTTTGTCAGCAACGCCGGTGTTTTCTGTAGTGGCGGTGCGTCCACATCCATCTGTGAGGGCATTTGGTGGTCACGACTTTCCTGTCCGGGTGACTCACTGCGCCCTGGTCCCTGGCGGCATATCTGATTCCTGGTCTGGGTCTGAAATTCTGGTCTTGACGTATCGTTCCATTTGCGTCCACTTTCTCCTGTCTGTGATGAGTTTGTCTACCACAAAAGTGGCTCTGCCACCTCTGCTCTTCTTCTGTTTGAACATTGGCATCAGCGCCCTCCTTCTCTCATTAACCTCACGTGGAAACTGCTCGTGCAGTCCATAAGGGTTTTCCTGCTGGTTTTGGACCACTTCTTCTGACTCTTTCTCGGTCCTTGAAATATGAGAATTTTGCCACAATGGGCCTGCATTTTCCAGACTGGTAACGCCCTAAACGGTGGACACGTTCAAAAGAGATTTTGTCTTGTATCTGGAGCTCCTGTTGCAAGAACTGTGCAACAATCTCTTCTGGGCATTCATCAGGTCCCGTCTCTTTCAGACCAGAGAACAGCAGGTTATCTCGCATTCCTCTGAGCTCGCAATCGATAACTCTGTCCTCTGTTTCCTTTATTTTGACATAGTCTAGTCGCTGTGAAGATCGCTGGTGATTTTGCGGATATCCTGAGTATTGGTTGCTGCTGTCCGCTTTGCCTCTTCGGTCATGTCGCTCAGGAACTGGACTGACGATTCCAGAGTGTCCACCTTTTTGGCGAGTTTCTTCAACTCTCTGACTTCTGTATCGATGGCGCTTACTCTGTTTTCAATCACTTCTAAGCGAGACATCATCTTGTTCATCTCCATCATTTCTCTCCTCATCTCTCCAATTGTCGTTAGCAGTTGCCCTATCCAAGGAGGCCGCTCGCGTTGTGGCATCTCTCTCAGCTCGCTACTGTCTCCTATTGTAAGAGTCGCAGGAGGGGAGACTAAAGGCGATGGCAATTCCTGCAGAATATTATGATCCCACTGTGTGGGCAAAGTTTTTCTTGTGAGGCCCCTTTCTTTCTTTCTCCCAATCCCCCCGCCCCCCGCTTCTTATCCTGTCATCCCTTGGCTTCGACCTATCTCCTCAGGCTGAAAAATGGAAATGCTCATTGCCGCTTCAGTGTACGTGCTGATCAACTTAGTGTGCGTCCTCACTGCTGTCCCCTGGGCATTCTACATAACAGATATCTTTAGGGCCACTGTGGTGTCAGCGCCATACATCCTCGTCAGTCGGATGACACTGGAGGAAGTAGGATGCAGGCTGTTATTTTTCAGCAAAAACACAGACAGACAGACGGACAGACAGACAGACAGACAGACATACAACAGACAGACAGACATATAACAGACAGACATACAACAGACAGAGAGACCGACCGACCGACCGACCGGCAGGCAGGCAGGCAGGCAGGCAGATAGACAGGCAGGCAGATAGACAGACAGACAGATCGGATTTATTACGGGCTGTTAAGGCAGAGGTAAGCATATATATATACACATTATGGCATTTCATCGTGGTACTATCACATCGCACTGTATTCATGAGAGCTTTTATTTGCCAGTTACGATCTCTTACGCACCATTATAGCAGAGGTAGACATGCGCATATAGACTATGGCTTTTCCTTTTTGTTATGATCATATCGCACCATATTCTTAGGTTATGTTATTTTCAATTTAGCATCTCTTACGGGCCATCATAGCAGAGGTAGGATGCAAACATATGACATTTTTCCAGTGCTACCATCCTACTGCACTTTACAAGCTAGAGGCAGATGTTCGAAGATATCAAATATTGGCTTATAATTTTACCTTCTCTTATAAATGGACTACAGATCATCAAATGAGTAAATTAACCCCACTATAACACTTGAAAATGTCTGAAATGGACTTTTAATAATATTCTCAGTGCTGGTAATGTGTTTTTGTGAATATTTAGCATGCTTTTTTTTTCTTTTGCACTGTCACACAGTACTTTGTACCCATGCCTTCATTGCAGGTTGCCCAGATGTTTCGTAAGGACTGTTTGGGCAAGACATGCAACACACCTGCAGCTTCAGAAACTCTTGAGTGTGGAAGAAACAACATGAGGTTGTATGAACCTGCTCCACTTAAAGGTAAGATTTTCCTTTTAATTTATTGAAGTTAATAATGTCATTTAAAATCTCTCAGGCTTGTCTGTGAGTGAATCAGTGCATGTAATATTTTACCCAGCAATGTAGAATGTCCTGACCAAAAGTCTGCAAGTCCATTTTACATGTTTAAACAACATATTATTCATTAAGGTTGCAGGCGCCTAATTGGTAAAAAAAAAATGGACTATCCGAGTCGATAGTAGCAGAGTATAAAATCTGTTCTTTGGACAGAATGTGTAGAAATAATCATACAACATGAAACCACACCGCAAAATTTTGAATTTGTAAAAAAATAATTGTTGCATGCAGTGTTTCCCAATGGCTTCAGCTGAATTCATTTGTGCGGGCCTGTGATCGGCAAAAGAAGGCCAAATTTTTAACCCCTTTTCATCTAATTTAAAATTGTGAAAAATCTAACTGAAGGACTCCCACCGTAAACACTATAATATAATTTGAGCACAATGGTATGGTGGCACCAGACCTGCAGGCTAGTCTTGGCCATCTCGGAACGTTCCTGTGATTCGAGAAGAAATTTTTATTAAATGGTTCAAAGAGGCTTTTACAATCTGGCTCCAGCAACCAAAAGAGATGTTGCTCTCACTAGGACTATCACTAGCAGTTTTGAAGCTTCTATTATATGCGTCCTGGTTCCTTCTTTCTTCTCTTTTTTCAGGTTTGTGACACCAAGGACAAATCACTCATAAGGTACAACCCAATTAATCCGCTAATATACATAATCCCCCTTTTTGGGGGGGCACTGCCAGAGAGTGTTAGGGTGTAGAAATATGTAAAATGACCTGTGATCTAAGTAAAGCATCCAATTTTAAAGTTTCAGGTACAATTTGAGCCTTCTAGATTAAAAAAAATAAAATGTGTGGGCCTATGTATTCGCACGCGGTCAAAACCAGCCAAAATGAAAAGTTGGGTACCAAATCAGAATTTGAGATGATCTTTTTCGAAAAAGAAGTACTTTTTAACCACCATGGAAGAAATTTCCCCAAATCACAGTGGTATATGTAGAATAACACAAAATGTTAATAGGGCCAAAAGAAGAAAAAACAATAGGTGTCAAAGACCTTTAGGTTTGTGACACCTATTAGAAGGGCAAATCACTCATTGTGTACAAGTCAATTGATCCGCTAATATATAAACTCCCCCTTTTTGGGGGCCCTGCCAGCCAGTGTTAGGGTGTAGAAATGTGTAAAATGACCTGTGATCTAACTAAAGCATCCAATTTTAAAGTTCCAGGTACAATTTGAGCCTTCTAGATAAAAAAATAAAATGTGTAGGCCTATGTATTCGCATGCGGTCAAAACCAGCCAAATGAAGAATTGGGGACCAAATCAAAATTTGAGGTGATCTTTTTCAAAAGACATTTGTGAAAAATTTTGGGCGTTGACCCCCCCTTTTTCTTCCCTTTAAAGGATCGGGCAAAAGAAGTACTTTAACCTCCATGGAAGAAATTTCCCCAAATCACAGTGGTATATTTAGAATAACACAAAATGTTAATAGGGCCAAAAGAAGAAAAAACAATAGGTGTCAAAGACACCTATTAGAAGGGCAAATCACTCATAGTGTACAACCCAATTAATCCGCTAATATACTGAGCTCAATTAGAAACGCATCACCCGAGCCAGTGTTAGGGTGTAGAAATGTGTAAAATGACCTGTGATCTAAATAAAGCATCCAATTTTAAAGTTTCAGGTACAATTTGAGCCTTCTAGATAAAAAAATAAAATGTGTAGACCTATGTATTCGCACGCGGTCAAAACCAGCCAAATGAAAATTTGGGGACCAAATCAGAATTTGAGGTGATCTTTTTCAAAAGACATTTGTGAAAAATTTTGGGCGTTGACCCCCCTTTTTCTTCCCGTTAAAAGATCGGGCAAAAGAAGTACTTTAACCTCCATGGAAGAAATTTCCCCAAATCACAGTGGTATATTTAGAATAACGCAAAATGTTAATAGGGCCAAAAGAAGAAAAAACAATAGGTGTCAAAGACCT
>JAWQUT010000086.1:580136-591862 GCA_033807755.1 Ellobium chinense | reverse complement strand
CGGAAATGACTAATAGCTGTAGGCGGGACATAAAATCGCAAAATCTAAAATGTCAAAATATACATTAAACCCTATTTTTAAGGCTAAATTTGATTCCAGCGCACTCGAAAACCCCCGGGTGCGAAGGATTTGTAATTTTTAGGCGTATTTTTAGTAGAAAAAAATTTTTTTTTACATATACACGAGTTGTTTGTTTGTTTTTTTTACACACATACACTAAAAAATTTTCCCCATGTGTAGGTTACTGTCACTGTTGCAATAAGGTGTGTCTTCATTCCAACTCTTTCGTGAACATTGCAAAGTTCTGTTCTGCTTTTTTAATTTTTCTGAAAAGTTAATAATTTTTATTGCGCACATTTATCTCAAACAATGGCTTTGTTTCCACCATCAAAAGAAGTGATGATATTCGCCACACTTGCTCCTTAATTTGTTTATGGGATGAATTGACATTGATCGCTGTTTACCGCGCCTTCTTTTTCACAAATACAGCAGCAACGCTAACTTCTGTTTCCTAGAAAACACCATTGAGTCGAATGAGGCCAATGTCTTTTGTTGCTTGCTCATTATGAAGGCAACAAATGGCGGACGCAGTATACTTATATTTTTGTATCCTTCAACTGTCTTCATTTTACAGACAACAGGCGGACGGATCCAGTATATCTTCGCCCTTAGGGTGTAGAAATATGTAAAATGACCTGTGATCTAAGTAAAGCATCCAATTTTAAAGTTTCAGGTACAATTTGAGTCTTCTAGATTAAAAGAAAATAAAATGTGTGGGCCTATGTATTCGCACGCGGTCAAAACCAGCCAAAATGAAAGTTGGGGACCAAATCAGAATTTGAGATGATCTTTTTCGAAAAAAGTACTTTTTAACCTCCATGGAAGAAATTTCCCCAAATCACAGTGGTATATGTAGAATAACACAAAAGGTTAATAGGGCCAAAAGAAGAAAAAACAATAGGTGTCAAAGACCTTTAGGTTTGTGGCACCTATTAGAAGGGCAAATCACTCATTGTGTACAAGCCAATTAATCCGCTAATATATAAACTCCCCCTTTTTGGGGGGCCCTGCCAGCCAGTGTTAGGGTGTAGAAATTTGTAAAATGACCTGTGATCTAACTAAAGCATCCAATTTTAAAGTTTCAGGTACAATTTGAGCCTTCTAGATAAAAAAATAAAATGTGTAGGCCTATGTATTCGCACGCGGTCAAAACCAGCCAAATGAAAAATTGGGGACCAAATCAGAATTTGAGGTGATCTTTTTCAAAAGACATTTGTGAAAAATATTGGGCGTTGACCCCCCTTTTTCTTCCCGTTAAAAGATCGGGCAAAAGAAGTTCTTTAACCTCCATGGAAGAAATTTCCCCAAATCACAGTGGTATATTTGGAATAACACAAAATGTTAATAGGGCCAAAAGAAGAAAAAACAATAGGTGTCAAAGACCTTAGCATAGCAAGGGATACTACTCCAAAAATTCCCAAGCAACGGCTTGGAGTAGCCTTGCCCACCAACAGTATGCTAAGTCGCTTTTTTTTCTGCATAGGGAGGGGAGGAGGGATATCGATGCAACAGAGTGCCAGAGCGGACTCTGTATTTCAAGACAAAGAAATACGGAAAATGTGACTGACTGTCCTATGTTACCACAATGTTGACTTTGTTTTGTATGTTATTGCTCTGGTTGGTGGTGGTGGTGGTTGGTGGTGGTGGTGGTTGGTGGTGGTTGTGGTTGGTGGTGGTTGGTGGTTGGTAGTGGTTGGTGGTGGTGGTTGTGGTGGTGGTTGTTCGTGGTGGTGGTGGTGGTGGTTGTTGTTGTTGGTGGCGGTGGTTGTTGTTGTTGGTGGCGGTGGTGGTGGTTGTTGCTGTTGGTGGTTGTTGTTGGTGGTGGTTGTTGGTGTTGGTGGTTGTTGTTGTTGGTGGTGGTGGTGGTGGTGGTTGTTGGTGGTGGTGGTGGTGGTGGTGGTTGGTGGTGGTGTTTGGTGTTGTTGGTGGTGGTTGGTGTTGTTGTTGTTGTTGTTGTTGTTGTTGTTGTTGTTGGAGATAATAATGATGATTAGCTTTGTTAAATTATTATAATTATCTTTCTTTACTTCTTTNTGTTGTTGTTGTTGTTGTTGTTGTTGTTGTTGTTGTTTTTGGTGGTGGTGGTGGTGGTGGTGGTGGTTGTTGTTGTTGGTGGTGGTGGTTGTGGTTGGTGGTGGTGGTTGTGGTTGTTGGTGGTGGTTGGTGTTGTTGGTGGTGGTGGTTGGTGTTGTTGGTGGTGGTGGTTGGTGTTGTTGGTGGTTGGTGGTGTTGATGGTGGTTGGTGTTGGTGTTGGTAGCAAAAATGTGCCCAAAGTGAATGCAAGCAAATTTCATCGTTCAACATTTTAATAATTTTAACTTTACGATGTAGATAGTACTGCATCTTTTCCGCAACCTGTTTCAGACATAGAATTAAGTTTTTGACATGAGCATGAATTATTCCGTGCATGACCATCCTACAAAAACAAAGACTGTCATGAGCCTTTGTAAGGAATGTTAGTCTATGTTCCTTCCTCCTCTCTCAAGGCATTGCCACGCCTTTGTTTCAAAGTTTCAAAAAACAAGCTGACATGTTGGAAAACCGATATTGTGGATCTTATTCGGTGTGTTGTGCTGCAGTTCTTGGTGCTCTCTGAAGCTATTTAATAAAGCCTGTCCTTTATGTAGGTTGGGGGGAGGGGGATAAGTCCGTGAAGATTAAAGTTTAAATCAGGTAAATGGGGCACTAAATCAAAGTCCAAAAGTCAAGATATTATCTTTTGGTCAACCAAATTCTTTGAGTTGATAGACCTATGACTCAGTTGTTGACCACTGTAATTTGAAGATTATAACTGTTCACTATGGATGACATTGGTATCGTATTTTTCTGTGTCAGCCTGTACATATCTATCAGGAATACCGGCAGAAAGACAATAAGCAATGATTAATGTCATAAATCATCCACATTGCTTTTAAACGTGGAAATTCATTTCTCAGAGACAGCTTGAACTGACTAATGTGTCAAAAAATATTTTTTTTTATTCTGTTGGAGAGTCTCAGCTATGCAATTTTAGTAATCTTATACATCTCAGCTCGTTCTCAAGCACTTCAAAAGTTAACTGCCGATCGTGATGTAACTGAACGAAAACAGCTTCTGACTGAAGACACAATGCCAGACGAAGGAAAATGCCTATCTTGTCTATTAGTAAGTAGTATTATCCTGTAATCATGCTCTCTTGCCCATCTAAGATCAAATAAGTGAAAATGTGATGATTATGATAAAAAGGAAGACGCAGAAAATCGAGCACAAACGACGACGTTAACGAAAATGATGGGGATAATGACAAGAGAAATGGGGACGAATGCGATGATCTCATCTATCATGACGAATGTGCATGGATAATGATGGTCGGTGACAATAAATGTGCGCACTTAAATACAGCACACATGAAATAATTACTTTCTGCATAATACGCAAATGCTTCCTTTAGCTCTTCCATTATGAAATCGACTGTTAATGTTATGAAAGGAATGCCGAGTTATTATTTCGTGTCTATATTATATATTTATAGAAAGTAAGGGGCACTGTATGCCCCACGATAGCCGTAATGCAGGTTTTCTATTTTCTGCTGTATAAGTATAGAGTATGGGGCACTGTATGCCCCACGACGGACTTAATAGAAAGTTTTTATCGACAGCCGGTGAAGGTTAATAATGATCTACATTTAAGAACTCTGGGACATTCGGCACTTCATTCTGCGAAGTGTGCACATGGGCCATGATGCTATTTCCAACCGCAAAGTTTAAACAGGAAAAAAGATGTCGCTGGTAAGAATTGCAACTGGCAGGAATTGTAGTTGGTGAGCGTTGCAGTTGGTTAAAAAAAGTGTAGTTGGTAAGAACCGTAGTTGGAGAAAATGTGTTAGTTGGTAACCTTTGCAGACAGTAAGAATTGTATTTGGTATGAATAGCAGTTGGTAAACATTATACTAAAATGTCACCCGGGGACCCATTTTTCAAATGCAACTTTACTATAGTATAAACCAGGTTGGTGCATCACTGTGCAAAATAGTTGAATAACAATTTTTGGTAGGTTTTTCCATCGTGCATGGTCATATACGAAGTAGCTTTCTTCTCTAGAAAATTGTGTGACCATTGTGTCCCATCAGTTGCCAATTTTTTTGTCTCAGTAGTTACTCAGATGGACAGCCATAGTGTACTATTAGTACTAAATTATTGTTGTTGGATAAAATTGCTTTATCCACATGTTAAGATGCATTAATTATCTGAATGTGTAATGATGTGTTTTACTATTATCAGTGGTTGAAATATGATTGGCTACAATCGGTTATCATGTGCAAACGAAAGTACTTTTTCTGTCCCATCAGTTACCAACCCTATGAGGTGATTATATGAGATCCAGTTTATCTCTTAAGTGAAATATTTGTCTGTTAATTTGCCATTGCTTTTTGGATTTGTGTAAAGAAAACTCTAAATGAAATGGATTAAATAATCTGCGAGTGCTTTTTTGTTTGAAAAGATTGTCTAAATGTACCGCCAGTTACCATGGAAAGATCCTGAAGCAAACACGTGAGAATTTTTGTTTTGCAGCGCTAAAAAAACTAAATCTTCACGGGACAGTTGTGAAAGTGAGGGGAAAATGAATGGGTGCCACTCTCTCACCGACTTAAGATTATTTAGATCTCTCGTCACAGTTTCACAGTGAAAGTAGGTTTCACAAAGAAAACGAGGAGAATGTGAAGGCCCTGCGTTTACAGCCTTAAGAGGGATAGTATTGGAGAGATAAAGTAAACTTGCCGTCATAATCATAAATAACCGTCCACTAATCTCAACTTTGAAATTTTAGCATACGATTTGATTTTACACTTTTTCAAATTGGGGTAAGTACTGCATGCCCCTATAAAATCTGTCCACTCCAACCTTTCGCAGAGAATAGAAATTTTTGCAATATACTTTGACTGAGCATTTTGTGCATTGATATAGTAAATGTGTTAAATTGAAGCGATTGACTCATATGACAGTATGCAAGAGCCGCTCGGGACCTTATCGGCTTAGGCGTGGGTATCGCATAATGCACAGCCAGTGGCCGTTTTCAGTGAAGCATGGGCATCACATATAGCTTTTTTGCTTATTCGACCATATGCAAACCTGTGTATTTCAAAAACGACTGGAAATTTTTAAAAACGCTTTTAACAGATTGTAGACATGCTCGTAAGTATGTAGACACTAATTTTTAAAAAATCGAAAAATTGAACTAAAAAGCCAATTCTGCACTATGCGATACCAGCAGCGAAACTATCGCACACACTTCCTTTTGTCAGTCACCTACGAGCGACTGAAGTGTGACAACCACTGACAATTTTTCTAGGTGCTCACGCCAGTCGCAGGTGTCCTCGCCAGTATAAACAGTCTCAGCCATGCAAGTAGAAAGAGAGGGATTTATCATAGACATACGTTTTCTGTCGGTACGCACAGAAATCGCGCGTATCACTATAAACGTACCAGAACACATGCTCATTAAAAAATCCCAACTGCCTTTTTGTTTAAAAAAAACACTTTAAAACAAAACTTCTTAAAAACGACCTTAGTGATTTGGACCGACGATTAGATATTCTTTCACAGTTCCACTGCATTTTCACGAATGAAAGCTGCTGTACATGCTGACCAGACTTTGTCACGTGATTAAGAAGCACCGAGCGACTCCCGACCCAAGTTTCCTTTCACCCACAAACGCAGTGGGTTCAGTTTTCGGTTCGGCTTTCGGTCTTTCATTTCGACAGCCGAATACGAAGATTGACCTAACACAGTGAACACTGCAGAATCACTGCATAGATCCGATTCGGCTGGTTTCCTAACTGCGAACATGGAGGTGTGTAAGTTGAAGTTGATGAGCTTGTATTAGTTTTTTAAAAAAAAGGCGGTATTACCGGTAAAGATATTGGGTACACCTTATTTTTAAAAGTAAGAGGACATAATCTGGGTGAATTTCATCATCTCGCGAAAGAGGTTTTAAGCGATTTTTAATTGTGTCGCCTGTATCAGAACGAAACCAATTTCTCTCCATTTAATTTTATTTGTCACGTAGTTTCTGTTGCATTAGAATTCATTCGATTTGTCATATAAAGCAGGGTGTCTCTGCACAGCAGCTTTCAATGCAGCCTCCATCTTGGAAGCCGAAAAGCCAGATGAAATTTTAATGCAGCAGTAAACTTTGAATTAACAAACATTTGTGATGAGACAAACCGACAAGTCGAAAGATTTTAGCCGAAAGTCGAAATGACACGAAACCGGAGCTACTGTGGGCATTTAAAGTTTTAGGCACACTGTCGGCCGAAAGTGTCGTCATGCGGCAAAAATGCCGAATACCGAAAGCCGAAAGCCGAAGCCAGTGGACCTCCGAGTTGATCTCTCGAAGGTTTTGTTCGCCTGCTGGTACACCCTGAAACACTGTGCATTACATTTATCAGTTGTTAATTTTTTTCTCTATGTGGCCTCTTTTCAATCAAAAGTTATCACCCTCGGGTATGTATGAACAATCGTAAGAGTATTTACACCCTTTTAAATAGAACAAACAGGTATCTTGCAGCCATGTTCGATTTAAATACTAAGAAATGCCCTACAAGAAGAAATAAAAATGTGTCTGGAACAAAATTCCACAATGACAGTGTTAACTTAATGTTCTTCGTGCGAGATGCACGGAGTTAGTGGAAAGCTGTGTTTGTTTTTAAATCATTTTTACGCCAAGAACATTCCAATGCAGAAATTTCAATTTTCAAATAGTCTATCGATAAAGTAACGGAAATGAGAGGTGTGCATGTCAACTTCAAAGATCTTTGAAAAACTCAAAATGTTAAGACGATCCTCAGTAAAACTTGCTGAAATATAAAACCGAGGTGTCTTGCACAAAACTGAACCTTTCAAGATCTGTTTTAACACCAGAAGTAGAAAAGAAAGCGAGCATTCCTCCAGAGCATACGACTCGTGCAGTGCATACCATAAAAAAATCACGTGCATAATTCAGCATATATTTTCTGACAACTCATTCAAAAAAGCTCCACGAATGTTTAGTTTTAAATTTGCAACACCTTTCAGATGTGTACAAGTCTTTTGATCTTGAGTGTGTTTCACTTATTTCAAATTACCAAACCAATTGCCGTCTCTCAAAATGCGAAACCAGTTGCTAGGAGGAGGATGTATACATTTAATTTTCTTCCGACCGACCGACCGACCGACCGACCGACCGACCGAACGAACGAACGAACGAACGAACGAACGAACCGACAAGAAGGAGCAGACGAACCGACAAATGAAGGAACGAACGAACCGACAAATGAAGGAACGGACGAACCGACAAATGAAGGCACAAAGAACCGACAAATGAACGAACCATGAAGCGAACGAGCGAACGGTCGGTCGGTCGGTCAAAGAAACGAAGAAATTAATGAATACACGAAATAATATTAACCTGTTTCGTTTTCAACTTAACAAATTTTATCATGATTTGACAACAGAAGAGATTTTGGCAGCTGGATTCTCTCGACTTTTAAGGTAAACACTGAGGCTGAAAAATCGCAAGTTGCTACTTTTATATATATATATTCACGTTCTCTTTCTCTCTCTCTCTCTCTCTCTCTCTCTCTCTCTCGACAAACAACAGTACTGGGTAGGGAAAGGAGAGTGGGAGGGAGGGGGACTATTACTTTATTTAGGGGAGGGAGTTGGGGGGAGGGCAAGGCTGGGAACAAATTTTATTCAAAAAGTACATGACAACCTCAAACTACAGTATCATAATGTCAGTTCAGGAGGTCTCTTCCCAAAAGTGCCAAGTCATTTGTTAAGCCGAAAAGCGATTTTACTTAATTAGGGTTTTCATCAAGGCAGTGCATGCCTGGATATCCGGACTTCGTACAATGTAAAGCTTTCAACGACAGACAAGCTTTCCGCGATTTCCTTATCAAACAGCACAAAATATGATGCAGCTGATGAAATGTTGATGCCTCGAAATTTTGTAGACTGACTGTTCCAGAATATCCTCATTGTGCTCGATTTCGCCGTAATGTAATCATTTCCCTACCCCTGTTTCTTTGCCAAAACACTGATAAACGCTCACTTGCTTACGGCGACATCAAGTTACTCCAATAACCTTCATTCGAAACCTGTATATGCGTTTGAAATACATGAAACTGACAATCAGTGCTAAGTCGCAGATCCTACGGCAACTTGTTATTATTCCTTAAAAAGTGGATGCTTAAAAATAAGGGCGAAATTTATTTTACAACTAAAGTAATGACTGTTTACGACTGACATTTATAATAATCCTTGCAGGAAATGAATTTTGTCCATCTAAATGTCCTAAATGTCCTCAAGACGAAAAATTGTTTCTGGGAAAAAAAACAACAACACAAAACTGGGCAACTTGACTCAGCAGTTTTGGAATGGGATCTCCTGAGTTTTGCAATGCACAAGGCATCTCTTACCACCTGGAAAAAGGTGGAGGAGAACATAATATACCGCCTGTGTTGACGTGAGATTGCAATTGTAAATTCGGTTCATTCTGTGACCCCATGCATGAACCTGATAGTGCTCAGAGAAAAAGAAAAGTCAATCTGAAGAAAGTATTTTTTTTAAACGTAGGAAAAAAATCAACTGGCTAAAAAGTAAAATCTGGCTAAATGAATGTCACTTCTAACAGATCAGAAAGAAGTAGATGGTCATGCACAATTGTGTTATCCTAAAGTTTGGTTATTATGTGATGAAGTTTGATGTAAAAAAGATGGAAAGAACCGATTTCTAGTGCGTTGTACAGTTCTGAAAAGTCCGGAGGCAGCGTGACAGTGCGTTGCGTGAGTCGTACTCAGAAACTGAAGACTTCCAAGTCTAAGGTTTATGTGTTTGACTCGCGAGCTGGGCGCTTTATGTAGTGTCATTGGAAAATACATTTCACTTCCATTTCCTCACTCGACTCAGGTGTAAATGAGTACCTGGCTTTAGTGCTAGGGGGACTAGGGTGCTGCCCCGCTGGCGACCAGCAATGACTTGTTATGAATTTCATTTGTTGTAATATATTTTTACATGTATGATGTGTATTGTTATACGTGTTTGTATTATGAATGAGATGTATTACACTGTAAACAATTTCTCTTCGGGGTAAAACAATCGTAATTCTAAAATTCTGAAAACTGAACCATAATGATATTAGCAATGCATACAAACAATAGGTTACCATATCATTCGATATTAAGTGACGTTATCGCACTATAATTGTAGATTTCGCAATTATTTCCCTTGCTGACTTTTCCGTGGGGAAGAAAAGGCAATTAACCTTGCATCGGTTTTTTTTTTTTTACCGACATTCGAATACCGACAAGTTTGTGAAATCGAAAATCATGCATCAGAAAATGAGTTTATCAAAGGATAGAAAAGAATATAAAACTGACATTTGGTACTAAAGTCTTAAAGACTAACGTTAGGTACCTACTATAAGTTTAAGTTTGACAAAATGCCTCTTCAATGTGCTTAAAATTGACAATATCAGCATTCTGAATGTGAGGGTTATCAACTTCATGCATGTGATCATAGACTCTCAATTTCGACGTTTAAACCCATTTTGATCAAAGCATTTAAATTCAAGTGCGGATTAACATACGTTAGAAGGTAACACTTTTATAAAAAATTGGTCTTCTCTGGCAATGATGCATACGATCTCGTCTTTCCATTATCATTTTCATGATATACGCATTTAAAAGTCAACACAGACGATATTTCATAACACGGGCCCTTACGCAGAGGACTGAACCGCCCGCAGTTTCTGTTCCCAGAATCCGCCGCCCATGTCTCTGATGCCTTTGCATATGTCCTGGTGCCGGCGCCTCTGTCTGCCATTCTGCACAGTGGTAACAGGTAATAGCTGCATTGTTTGTTGATGGCAGTTGTCAGAAGGATGCTGTGCCGTAAGGAGTTCTTCCCAGACCAGCAGACCATACCTGGTGTAGTTCTTTTGGCCAGGTGGCCGAATTACCCTAAGATAAAATATTACAGATGACAGCTCATCTAGATGATAAAGACAAGGAAAATAGGAAATAAACAAAGAAAGAAAATAAAGTGGAATGAATGAAGCATTGAAAAAGTGATGAATGAAAAAACGGAATGTAAAGCTTAAGGATGAAGAGATTTTTTTTCACAATGCTCCAGTAGAATTATAATAAGCTCTAAATTTAGCTGAGAATAAAAAGAAGAAAACAGTGGCACAGCATTTAAACAAGTCAAGATATATAGCTGTCTACCCACAAGTGTTGATCATAAATAATAAACATGCAAATACTTGAAAAATAATGGTGTTTTGTATTATACACAAAATAATATGCGTGTCCGCAATAGAGACAAACACTCTCAGGCTTACAGAAGTCAAGCAGGGCTAGTTTCGAATAAATATTTTTCGTGGTGAGCTTGTCCAATAATTGTATTATCTTGAACTTAAGCAGTGAGTGATGTGTTGCATTTCTCTCTTTCTTTCTCTCTCTTTCTCTCCCCCCACCCCACCTCCACCCCCTCAGGGGCCCAGTGACATTAGCTAAGGCCTGCTCTAATGCATTTGTCACTTCCCTGCCCAGTTTATGTAAAATTAAAGCAGCACTATTTCGGATCAGAGGTTTGAAAAGATAGAGGCTGCCAATGAGCCAACACCATGTTCTCTTGAGATCCTCCTGAGATCCTCAAGTGGCTTTTCATGGGGGTGGGTGGGTCAAACGAGAAGACACAGTCAAAAACTTTACTTATTATGGGCTATTAAATGTAATGCATTTTTTTTAGATCAGATGCTTATCTCCATTACTGGTGAGTGGGAAGAGTCAACGAAAATTAGGGCTGGAGTGATGGCTATAGATAGTACATAGTAAAATATAGCAACAAGATTTGGGCGTGTGTAATCACAAAAGCCTTGAAGCTTTCCCCTTTTTGGGTTAACCGACTACACCGTAAGATTTTTTTCTTTGTCGCTGGTAAGTTTTGATATTTAAATTTGACTGGCGAAAATTAGATACTCGTGAAGAAAAAAAAAAGTACTTCTCCGGAATTCCATTCATATACTGACATAATATAGAGACTCCATTTTATCGCATGTCCTGAATGAGCTTAGAGATTATGTATTGTCTTTTTAGAAGTCACTGGATAATGGCAACGCCTTTAAAATTACAATTATTTCCATGCTCCCGAGGAGTTACCGTTATGCGGAGCCCATAATGCTCACTACCTGTTACACACATTTTAAGAGAAATGATATGGTTATGTTTTTGCAGTGCTGTACAGATCACATTTTTTTCATACTGCAACACGCGGACACTCAATTTACTTGGATTCAGAAAGGGGGTGGTACCCGAGAGGTATCAAGGCAAAGAATATTCATACGAATCTACAATAATTATTATTACCTCAGCAGGTTTGATACTTCAATTGCTCTCTCAGCTCGCAGGATAGCATAAAATACCGCTGTCATTGTTTTGCCTGCTTCATAAGCACTGATCATTTGCAGTCTCACAATAGCGATCTCTGTCTCCAGCCTGGTAGACGCGTGGGCCGTGAAAATTTTCACTGAAAGGACACAAGAAAAACCGTTTAACCAGAGGAATCATACACTCCTCTCGGGTCTCATTATGCAACTTGTGCCGAACTATATGAATGACTCTCATGTCACTTCAAAACATCTCCCC
>JAWQUT010000086.1:552893-575809 GCA_033807755.1 Ellobium chinense | reverse complement strand
CACACACACACACACACACACACACACACACACACACACACACACAGAAAGAGAGAGGAGGAGGGCAGAGAAAAAAAGGCAAGACACACAAACGCCCGAATACATGGATGTTAGGAAGCAGGGAAGCCAGTAGGTAACTGGGCGGCTGATGGACGGACGGATGCACTTAAAAAGACAAACTGACGGGTTAACGCAGCACCCTAGCAATTTCTAAGGCAACGAAGAAAGTAGGAAGGCAAATGGAAACTAGGGTAAGAAAGAGGACTGACAGACATGAGAAAACAGCAAGACGGGAAGACAAAGATACAAAGAGAGAATGGGAAGCTAGACATGAATAGTAGAATATATATTGTCATGCAAGCAAGCAGATTGGAAGAGGGAAGCAAGCCAACAGAAGGGAAACCGGGGAGGCAGGCATCCAGGCAAGCAAGCAGAACGGATAGACCCGTGCGCAGGCAAACAGAAATCTAGGCAGAGAAGATACATCGATTTCGACAAATGACTGATAGTGGTAAAATGTAGGTAGATGAAACAGGCAAAGAGACAGGCCAAAAGGGTAGAAAGTAGACGACACAGACAACGGAACAAGACAGGAGGTAAAAAGTAGGTTAACGAGAGAGACAAAGAGATGAACTAGGCGATAGAAAGTAGGTAGGTGAGACAGATATAGAGATAAGTTAGGAGAAGAAAGCTGATAAACGAGACAGACAAAGAGACGAGACAGGAGGTAGAAAGTAGGTAGACGAGACAGACAATAAAATGAACATGAGGATAACACATAGGTGAGACAGACAAAAAGACAAACTATGAGCTAAAAAGAAATGTGGAGTATGGATATGTAGGTATATGGATGCGTGGGTATGTGGATGTGTGGATGTGTGGATGTGCGGTGTGGATGTATGTAGGTGTACATCGATACTATGGAACCCCACGTACCCAACACCGCATCAAATCCTCCCACAACAAACATCCAGACTTCAGAAAGCGCAAGGGAACGACCCCCTCACCCAATCCGTGCTACCCCCCATGACTGTACCTCACCAGATCTTTCATCCTAACTCCGCCCGTGTGGCGACCTTGACCACAGCGAGTTGGACCATTTCCTGCAACGACCTTGCATGATATGTTCATAGTGTCTGAGTTGACAAGATTTTGACAAATTCAAACCTGGCATGGTACTAAGAAAATTAAAAAAGTCGACCTTATAAATGTTTAATTGTTGGGTGTGCCACCATTTTGTCAGAATTTGACAAGAAGAAAATAACACAAGGATGCTTCACCTCACCACAGGAATGACGTCGTTCTAGTCAACATATTACAGAGTGCTCTACATACTTTGAATTTGTTTAGATAATGTGCTCAATAAAAAAAAAGTGTATAGAACTTGGTTGGCATAGTTGCTTGCCCCTTTATAATTTAACTTTGTTTTAAAAGAAGAATTTAGCTTCTACATGGTAAATCAGACACATCTTCTACACATCTTCTGATTATGTATATCTCATAGTCCTTCAAACATTGTTCAGAGCTCAAAAATTAAATTTACAGTAATATGTGTTATTTGTATGCTTAGCTTCTTCGATATCATTGTGGATAATATTATTAAACAGCGCAGAGTACGGATTATGGCATATATTGCCCACTTGAATTTCACTTCTGCATGACGTAGGTGTAATAATAATATAGCAGCAGTGACTTCTACTGGTGCACAACTTTTCTTATACCGCGGCTGCCAAAATAAAGTTCAGCAACACAGAGTAAAGATGGTTGGCATGTATGCTGTGCACATGAATAAGAAATTCTTGATCAGTGTGAAAACAGATATAATATACATAACCATCAGCAAAAATGCTCAGTGTCTTCTCAGCAAAAATGCTCAGTGTCTTCTCAGCAAAAATGCTCAGTGTCTTCTTCAGGCTGCACGACAGTACGACTTGACCATTAAATTTCAACCCCCTCCTGTAACGTTTCACTGAACGAGCGCTGATCTTTTCTCCTTTCCCACACTCCAAAGTTTGCATTATTTGACAAAAAAATTTTAATTCTTTAAAAAAATATACCCACCCCTCTCCTTTTAATTGATGACAAGACGGGGGGAAGGTTGGTGAGGTGTCTTACCCAGCTCATATGACCTGGTCAGAACATTGATTCTTAATACAGCCGATTCCTTCCAGTGCACAACTTTTCTCAAACCCTAGCTACCGGAACAAACTCTAGCAGCATAGAGTAAGGATGGTTGGCATATACTGTGCACATGAATATGAACTTCGTGATCTTGGCCAAACAATTTGCTGAGTCCTTCCAGTGCACAACTTTTCTCAAACCCTAGCTACCGGAACAAACTCTAGCAGCATAGAGTAAGGATGGTTGGCATATACTGTGCACATGAATATGAACTTCGTGATCACGGCCAAACAATTTCAAGCAAATATGACATACTGTGTAGTTGTCACATTTTGTGCACAAATAGGAGATTCTATATACCACATTGGTCATGTGCCAGATTCACAGCCTGCAAAATGGGGTTAGAATCGTACTGGACCGATACGGTGTAATGATAGCACATGATTTTTTCGTCTGAACCCGGAGCTTACGATAGGTGGAAGTGAAAAGATCAAATTTTAATACATTTATGAGCTGGTTATAAAACGCAATATCAAATGCTTCTATACGTAGCAGGAAATAAAAGGAAAGCTGAGGAATAACATGATTCGATTAAAATATTCATACCCCCACACGGAGATACGTAAGAAAGTGCGACTGTAATATTACATTTCGTACTTGCAAGTTGGCACAAAATATACATAATTATGATGGTATATTTTGTACAGATCTAGTAATAGATATGCACTAGCATGCTGCATATGTTTTATAACTGCTGATATTTCAAGTGCACAACTTTTCTCATGCTTTGGCTGTCAAAGAAAATATGCTTACAACCGTAAATGTAAAAAAATAGGTGAGGTACCATGGCTACCATATAAGGTGCCCTGTGTCAATATCAGCTAGTCTAGACTTTGTCAAAGTGCCACCATTTTACACGAACAATGGAGATACACATTCTATTATGATTTCTAAAACGTATGCGGTCTCTTACTATGTTATTTCACATTGGTTTATCTGTCTAATATACTAGAGACATTATGTTATGGTAAAGTTCACCTAATTTCTTCAATGCCCTGACAGTTGTGTTGTGAGGAAATTCAAAACTTTGATAGCAGTTATGTAGTAACGGTCTTTCTTTCCGTTAATTCTTCTTTCAGTTATGTATTAAGCTGCTGGCAATCTGGCCTGACATCATCAATTAAGAATAGTTATCATCAGAGGCAATGTATGAAGAGGCAATTAACCGAAATTTTCTAATTAAGTCTTTTACCCCTTCACCTTATTAAGAGGCCGTTATAATATCTAAATCCTACTGCGTAGGAATGCTAAAGTACAGCTGTGCATTATTCGTGAAAACATATTTTCTGTTAAACACTGCCTTTTTACTTTTGCGAACTAGAGATTTTGTTATGCACATGATCAGACTGACCAGGATGATTTACTGTAGATCTAACCCAGCGTAGATGTTTACAGTATGGATTCGAAACATTAAGGAAAGTATACAAGTATATTTTTGTGCGAATGAATATTGTTTCAGTTGAGCTCTGGTGTGGCCTATTAGCACTGATTCTATTGTAAACATATTGGGTCACCAGAAGGGACGCAAAAACTTAAAGGTTCAGGTAGAAAGTATGAGTAGTTGATACCAGGTTAGAAATAAATGACTGAATGATTCACACATAAGGTAGAACAGTGCTTCATCCACTTGTTATGTTCTTCTCAATCCTCTAACAATATGGTGGGCCCTAAAGTCAACCTATAACTCCATGCCTAGTTGACGCCGTTGCCATTTCTACAATACCATTAAAACTCAGACACTAGGACCACATCTTGGTTGTCCAGGTTTAAGGATTTCATGTACTTGTAATAGTCCAGCCTGGTGTGTTCAAGGACCCAAACGGAGGAAGTGAGGATGGACCTGGTGAGTTTATACAGCCATGGGTGTTAGTAGCACGGAATGGTGACAGGGGCTTTATTCCCTTGACGCTCTTCTGATAGTCTGATGTTTACTGGTGGTGCAAGACGATGCAGCTGTAGGTTGTGGGTCAGGTGTATCGGTGTGATGATAGTGGTGAGTGGAAGAGGTGGTGGTGGTGAGTGGTGGTGAGTGGAAGAGGTGGGGGTGGTGAGTGGTGGTGAGTGGTGGTGAGTGGTGGTCAGTGGTGGTGGTGGTGGTGGTGAGTTGTGGTGGTGGTGAGTTGTGGTGGTAGTGGTGTAGATGGTGGTGAGTGGTGGTGGTGGTGGTGTAGATGGTGGTGAGGTGGTGTAGATGGTGGTGAGTGGTGATGGTGGTGTAGATGGGTGGTGAGGGGTGGTGTAGATGGTGGTGAGTGGTGGTGGTTGTGAGTGGTGGTAGTGGTAGGTGGAGGTGGTTTTGGTAGTGGTGGTGAGTGGAGGTGGTGATGAGTGGAGAAGGTGGTGGTGAGTGGAGGGGGTGGTGGTGAGTAGTGGTGTAGATGGTGGTGAGGGGTGGTGTAGATGGTGGTGAGTGGTGGTGGTAGTGAGTGATGGTAGTGGTAGGTGGAGGTGGTTTGGTAGTGGTGGTGAGTAGAGGTGGTGTAATGGTGGTGGTGAATAGTATAGCGGTGTGGAGGTGGTGAGTGGATGTAGTGTGATGGTAGTGAGTGGTGGTACTGTGGTGTGGTTGTTGTGTAGTGGTGCAGTGGTAACGAGTGGTGTTAATTGATGGCGGTGAGGTGTGGAGTTGTAGAGGTGGTGGTGGTGGTGCTAGGAGGTGGCGATAAGTGGTGGAGATGGTGGTAACTGATGGATGTAGTGAGGATGGTGGTGGTGGTAAATGGTGTTGATGTGGTGGTAGTGTAGTGGTGCGGTGGTAGTAAGAGGGAAGTGATGAGTGGTGGTGATGGTGTTTTAGTGATGAGGTGGCGATGAAGAAAGTTGTGGGTATGGAGTTGGTAGTTAGTGTGGTTATAGTGTGGAGGTGGTTAGTCTAGAGTTGAGTGATAGTGATGGTGGTGTGATGGTGGTGGTGTTGTGGTGGTTGTGTTAATGATGGTGGTGGTTGTACTGGTCAGTTGTGAATCGGTGGTGATTAGTGATGAAGGTGGTGAGTGTGATGGTGATGGTGAGTGGTAGCGTTGGTTTGGTGATGATGTTCGTGGTATTGATGAGTTGTTGAGGAGGTGGTAGTGGTGTGTTGTGTTGTGGGGCTGGTGATGATGTGTTGTGAAGGCGATATGGTGTGTTATGTAGGTGCATTAGTGAATGGTCGAGGTTATGAATGTGGTGTTGGACGTGAATGATATGGTGGTGGTGAGCTGTGGAGATGGTAGTGAGTAGAAATGGTGATGGCGAATGGCGGAGGCTGTAGTGATGGTGGTGAGTAGTGAGGTGATGATGAGATGATTTTAAATAGTAATTGTGGAAATGGTGGTGGCAGTTAGTGATGAGGGTGTCGTGGTAATAGTGCGGGTGATACTTGTAGAAGTGGTGGTAGAAAGTGGTAGCGCGCGGTGATGATGCTAATAAGTGTTGATGATAACGAATGATGTGATGGTAAAGGTAGTGTTGGTGGAAATGGTGATGATTTGATAAATGATTATGCCGGAAGTATGTTGAGAAATACTGATGTAATGGTGGATGTAGTGGAGGTTGTGGTGAGGGGTGATAGTGGTCGCAGCAAAGGTGGTAACAAAATTGGTGATAATGATGGTTGAATGATGACATATGCAAAAATAAGTGGTGGTGGTGTTGGTGGTGATGTTGTTGGTTGTGTTGTTGTTATTGGTGGTGGTGGTGATGTTGCGGGTGATGTTGTTGTAGTTGTTGTTGTCGGTGGTGATGGTGGTAATAGAAGTGTTGTTATTGTTGTGTGGTGGTGGTGGTTGAAAACGAAAAGTGATAAAACCAGAGAGATGTATGAGTGATAGTCTACTTGTAGTCAGGATTATGTTGTTTTGATGAAGTTCAGGGTGACCTGCAACAGTGGTGAAAATTTGTGATAATAGGGGTGATGTTACTTGAATTGATTTGTAAATGGTGATGTGGATGCGAAAGATAGTTGTGAGTGAAGATGGCGATGTTGGTGGGGGATGAGCATCATGACAGTGACGGTGTTTGCTTTGATAATGACTCTGATGATGATGACGGTCAAGTGGCTGGCAAAAAAATTAACTGTGGTACATGTATGCCAATGTGGTGATTGTTACGGTGATGTCTTACTGTGGTGATTGCTAGTTGTTACGTTGGTGCACTTTTTGGTAACTGTTACGGGAGAGGTGATGCATCTTTGTGGTGATTGTTGGTTGCTACGGTGAATTATTATTATGGTCATTGTATTATATCTTTGTGATTGTTGGTTGTTAGGGTGATGTATTACAGCGGGGCTGATGTTTATACTGTTGTTTATTACTGGTGTGTGATTGTGTTAACTCTCAGCTGCTGCAGTTGTATATCATCGTGTTGATTGTTTATTGCGGTGATGCACTTATGTGATGATTGGTGGTTATAACAGTGGTGTATTACTGTGTTTGTTGGTTATTACAACGAAGCTTTATAGCGATAACTGTTGTAGATTATATTACGGTTATGATAATTGTCAGTTGAAGGGATCGTGTATTATTCTGGTGATTGTTGGTTATAACGATGAGGTGTCATTATGGTGATCTTGGTTATTTCTCTGATGATTTATAGCGGTGATTTTTGTTTATCATGGTTTTGTATTATTGTGGTTATTGTCAGTTCTTACGATTGTCTTTTATAATGGTGATTGATTGTTATAGTGGTGATTGTTGTTTTTCATAATGGTGTAGTGATAGTGGTGGTTGTTGGTATTTATAATGGTGTACTGATAGTGGTGATTGTTGGTTTATAATGGTGTAGTGATAGTGGTGACAGTTGGTTTTTAACGGTGGTATGTTATTAATTTTGGTGATTGTTGGTTGTAACGATGGTGTATTATAGTGGTAATTGTTGTTATTACGACGATGCATTGTTGCGATGATTATTGATTATTACGGAGATAGGAAAGCTTTCACTCGCAGAGCGAGGCAATAGAAAAAATCATGATAGGAAGATACCCCGGTCAAGCAACTCTTTCGGCCACTTGACTTCATGACAGTCTAAAGGGGATGGGCCACACTTGGGTTTTGACTCACAGCTTTCCTCTGTTGACTTGTCTCCTGCCTCGAGGGAGGGATCTGAATCCGCAACTTCCAGTTTCTTAATTCTTGCAGCATATCGGTACCTACTACCAGGAAGTCATAGAGAAAGTTGTAGTCGAGTCATACATTGCAATATTACTATGAAATCACCTTTGCAATATTCACCGTGCGCTAAGTTTGCCTCATATCCATGCTGAGCTCATGTCCGCAGTCTGTGTCAGATCCTCCAAAGTGCGTGACTCTACTGGTCCTAGTATTCTGAGCAACCTGAGTATGTTTAAGGCTGAGATGCTCACCACACCCTTTGTTATACTTCCGCAGCCATTACTCTAGTCCTTGTTTCTGTTCTCAGTTCGAGAACAAGATCGCTGAATGTGACTGTTTTACACCTATGGTGATCATCCATCCTGGTCTCAGACAGCACTATCAGTTCAATCAGCAGCTTCTGCCTTGTGTTTGATGAGTGTGCAGTAATGGATGCTCTGATTGCCTCAGTTATGTTTGACATTCCAGTAAATGTACTGTCTTTTAAAGTCGCTCGAACTATCCAGTATTGTTGCTACGTAGTGCTGGTGGATTTGGTGGCGGACTTGCTGCCGGTTGCCTAAACATTGCACGGAAGTACCTTGGAACAAACTTGGCTACCTGTTTCATATTTCTCATTGTCTGGCCTTGTTGGCTGCCTCAACTAACACCCGCAGGAGTTTATTGCGGCGCCTTATGTACTGTCCTTGTCCTGGTGCCACTTTGCAAACTGATATCAATTGCATCAAGATTTGCTCTCCACAGCGGAATGGGAAACTAGCATCTCTGGTCTTTCTCCATTTCTTAAGGTTTCCGTAAGTGTGCAAGAGGTCATATACTGGCCTGGTAATGACGCTGAGCCACAGTGGTGCCAAATGCCATTATATGCCATATGTCATTCTCAGAGATCTTTGCAGTGTATTCTCCCATGCCATCCATTGTCCTTGCTGGACCTGTCGCACTTCCCTCAGATAGTTGTATCATCCATGAACGCTTTCGTAGGTAGCAGAAGACATCCTACCTAGGCCGGAATCATTTTCTGAACTCTTCTGCAACTTTCAGTATTACTAGCATGGCCAGCGAAGATAGAACTGGAAAAATGATACATGGCAATACCTACCTGCAGATTAGTCCACCTCGTCTTGTATAATATTATTGAAAGAAAATCGCATCTGAAAGCCAGCGAAGTAAACCTGTAGCAAGATTTCCATTTACTTTGGATTGTAGTGCATATCCAATGTTTGCCTTAATGTCTGACGTGGTACTGAGCCATATGGTTTGGCGAGATCGAGACAGATGATGTGTAGATCCAGCTTCTCCGTCTCGGCCCTTTGAATGGCTTCTCAAAATTAACCATTAATAATAATTAATATTCTAAACACACTAGAACGCTTTCTATTTCTGTATCGTGTCGACATATACATTCTCGTGAAAAAGGCTGTCAGTCTGTATGCCGTCAAAGATAATAATATCATTGAGACGCGATATGGGCCTTAAAACTGTTCAATTTCTGTTGGCTTTGATTTTGGGAGGATAAATAATTATGATGATTCCTTGCTCACGTGCACTTCCTTCAACGATTGTATTTGTAGGCAATATCCCTGGGACATCTCTTGTAAACTACATTGGGGTACGGATCCGATTTGCATTGTACTAGTTTTGTACAGCATTGGATATCATATATTATATCCTCCAGACTGGGAGGGCCGATTTCGAATTCAAACCCCCGGGCTCTCCAGACCATACCCTTGTGTTCTGCTGATCGTCAAGATGTGTTTTCCTCAAATGCTTCCCGACAGCTGTCTTTTCTCTTTTTATCGCATTTCAGCATGGTTGCTACAAAAAGTATCTGCCAAACTTGAAAAGTTCCCCAAAGAATGTGTGGCTTTGTGAGTTTCGTGCCTGCCTTTTCTTCTTGCATCACCACCGTGCTTTGCATAGTACATTGTTTGGTCGTCAGTGTAATTCATCACCTGACAAGTCCTCCCGCTTTTTAGACAGTGTTTTTTATCCAGGTCCTTCCAAGCCGTTGCACTTTCTAGTAGAAAACAGATTTTCTTTCTCATCTCGCCCATAAGGCATTGGAGCTCCTGATCACTTAACCCAGCCAGAATTTTCTTGGTATTGTAGACTGCATCCTAGCTCAGATTCTCTGACGTCTTATCTATCGCAACAGAGTGCTGTTGGTCGTCTGAGGTAGAACTCTCACATCCCGTTTTCGGTCGCCTTATGCCACGTTGTATGAAGTATTACCTATCACTGACACATAAATATTCCATCTACTCTTTAATACTCATCTGTGTTGGACGATTCGAGTTGTATCCCTTAGACCACCTGTGAAATTTTCTGTCCTATTCAACTGCCTTTATTTTGTAAATCCTGCGGACATTTTATTGTTTCGGAACTTCTCTAAGAGATGTGACGGTTGAAGAGGTAATTGTGGTTTTCATGAAGCGATGAGGCACTGATGCAGTTAGTTGTTAGAGTGGTTGAGTGTCGCGTTGAGTGTCGATTGTTACGATATTGTATTACTGCGTTGATTGGTAGATGTGTGACTGCGATCACTTTTGTTTGTTATAGTGGTCTAATACTGCAGCCATTGTTGGTTGTTACTGTCGCGCATTATTGTAATGAGTTTCAAGTGTTACAATTATGCATTTCTACTGTAATTGTTGCTTATTACGGTGGTGCATTATTATGATCGTTGGTTGTTACATTACTGTAACTATTCTATTATTGTTGAGACTCTTAACTGCTCCGTTGGTGGGTTATCATGATGATCGCTGATTGTCAAAGTGATGCATTATTATGGAAACATGTTGGTTGTTTCGTTGGTTGTGTGGTAAAGATGGTATTACAGATGATGACTCTGTGTTAGTGGTGTCGCTGGTATTGTTTATATTATATGCAATTTCGTCGTTGCCGCTGTTGTCACTGTGGTTACACTAAGAACATGATTATTAGGAATACAAGGAAGCAGCAGGGTCTTGATGGCAGTGACATGAAGTGATGAACATGGTGAACAAGAGGAAGAAACATGGTAAACATGATGCTGATGTGGCGGGTGCCCGCTATTTATCGACAAGTCATCTGTGCTAACGTATCAGATCATTTTCTATAAACAATTCAAATGCCAATATTCAAAACATTCTTCTTCTGTAAAACGATGAGCAATAAAATACGACGTCAAAATGCTAGTTAATGCCGGCACAACAGGCCAATGTATACCCCACCCTTACCCAGAGTACAATCCAGATTGTATGCCTCTAGTCCATTTTATACTCCTAGATTATATAGTATACATCGTCAGAATGTTAGCTAATGCCGATATGAATGACTGGTATATACCCCCAACCCAGATTTTAACCCAGGGTGTAAAACTAAAACAGTCGATGCCATTTTCATCATCATCCCACCAACACCATTATGATCCACATAGCATTATTATCATCGCCATCCGCAACATCACAATGCACACCGCAGTACACCTTATCATCACCACCAACATTATAATGCTCCATCACAGTGCAATGTCATCATTGCTACCACCAGTATTACATTGCTCCATTGCAGTGCACTACCAATAACACCGTTTTGCACCACCGCAGTGCACTGTCACCATCACTATCATCAATATTCCAATGCAACACCGCAGTGCACATCAACACCACCATCAGCAGCAGCAGCAACAACACACTGCACCACCACAGTACACCACCACCACCACCAACATCACATGTACCAATATCACAATGCATCACTGCAACGTACTATCACTACCACCACCACCACCACCACCGGCGGGGTGTATTATCACCACCACCACCAACATCATAATGCTCTAACAAATTGCACTATCGACGTCACCACCAACATTACAATGCATCATCGCAGTGCACGTTATCATTACCACCAATATCACAATGTTCCATTGCAGTGCACCGTCATCATCGCCAACAATACCAAAATACATTGCCAAAGTGCACTATCATGTCCACCAGATCGCAGTGCGCCATCACTACAACCATCAACATTACATTGCACCATCTTAGTGTAACACCATCAACAGCGATGCTCCACAACAGAACATTACTACAACCAACACCAATATCACATGTACCACTATAACAATGCATCCTTGCAGTGCACAACCACCACTATAGTGCACCATAATGCTTTACCGCAGTGCATTATAACCACCACCACCAATATNCTGTTTCGGAACTTCTCTAGAGATGTGACGGTTGAAGAGGTAATTGTGGTTTTCATGTAGCGATGAGGCACTGATGCAATTAGTTGTTAGAGTGGTGTCTTGTCGCGTTGAGTGTCGATTGTTACGATATTGTATTACTGCGCTGATTGCTGGTTGTTACGAAGATGTGTGACTGCGATCACTTTTGTTTGTTATAGTGGTCTATTACTGCGGCCATTGTTGGTTGTTACTGTGGCGCATTATTGTTATGATTTTCAAGTGTTAAAATTATGCATTTCTATGGTATTTGTTGCTTATTACGGTGGTGCATTATTAGGATCGTTGGTTGTTACATTACTGTAACTATTCTATTATTGTTGAGACTCTTAACTGCTCCGTTGGTGGGTTATCATGATGTTCGCTGATTGTCAAAGTGATGCATTATTATGGAAACATGCTGGTTGTTTCGGTGGTTGTGTGGTAAAGCTGGTATTACAGATGATGACTTTGTGTTAGTGGTGTCGCTGGTATTGATTATATTATATGCAAATATATGCAATATTATATGCTCACTATCACTATCATCCTCAATAATAACAATGCTTCCTTGCAGCTCACTATCACTACCAACCCCAATATAACAATGCTTCCTTGCAGTACAGTAGCACCATCATTCCCAATATAACAACGCTGCTATCACTGTGGTTACACAAGGAACATAATTATTAGGAATACAAGGAAGCAGCAGGGTAGTGGTGATGGAGGTGACAGTGATGAAGATGGTGAATAAGAGGAAGAAACAGAGGAGGAAGAAACATGGTAAACATGATGTTGATGCGACGGGTGCCCGCTGTTTATCGACAAGTCATCTGTGCTAACGTATCAGGTCATTGTCTATGAACAATTCAAATGCCAATATAGAGAATATTCTTCTTCTGTAAAACGACAGGCACTGAAAGACGTTATCAAAATATTAGTTAATGCCGGCACAACAGGCCAATGTATACCCACCCTTACCCAGAGTACAATCTAGATTATATGCCTCTAGTCCATTTTATACTCCTAGATTATATATTATACATCGTCAGAATGTTTGCTAATGCCGATATAAATGACTGGTATATGCTCCTAACCCCTAACCCAGATTTTAACCCAGGGTGTAAAACTAAAACAGTCGATGCCATTTTCATCATCATCCCACCAACACCATTATGATCCACATAGCATTATTATCATCGCCATCCGCAACATCACAATGCACACCGCAATACACCTTATCATCACCACCAACACTATAATGCTCCACCACAGTGCAATGTCATCATTGCTACCACCAGTATCACATTGCTCCATTGCAGTGCACTACCAATAACACCGTTTTGCACCACCGCAGTGCACTGTCACCATCACTATCATCAATATTCCAATGCAACACCGCAGTGCACATCAACACCACCATCAGCAGCAGCAGCAACAACACACTGCACCACCACAGTACACCACCACCACCACCAACATCACATGTACCAATATCACAATGCATCACTGCAACGTACTATCACTACCACCACCACCACCACCACCGGCGGGGTGTATTATCACCACCACCACCAACATCATAATGCTCTAACAAATTGCACTATCGACGTCACCACCAACATTACAATGCATCATCGCAGTGCACGTTATCATTACCACCAATATCACAATGTTCCATTGCAGTGCACCGTCATCATCGCCAACAATACCAAAATACATTGCCAAAGTGCACTATCATGTCCACCAGATCGCAGTGCGCCATCACTACAACCATCAACATTACATTGCACCATCTTAGTGTAACACCATCAACAGCGATGCTCCACAACAGAACATTACTACAACCAACACCAATATCACATGTACCACTATAACAATGCATCCTTGCAGTGCACAACCACCACTATAGTGCACCATAATGCTTTACCGCAGTGCATTATAACCACCACCACCAATATCAGAATGCACAAATATCACAGCACACAAATATCTTAAAGCACTACCACATCAACACTCTCACCACCATCACAATGCATCATTACCACACAAACATCGCCAGGCAGCACTGCAGTGCACCATCCTCACCACCATCACTAATATACAATGCTTCCTTGCAGCTCACTATCACTACCGTCCCCATTATAACAATGCTTCCTTGCAGCCATCCCCAATATAACAATGCTCCCTTGCAACTCACTATCTTTACAATCCCAAATATAACAATGCTTCCTTGCAGCACAATATCACCACCATCCCCAATATAACAATGCTTCCTCGCGTAAGATAATTATCACTATCAAATTACCATATATCACTGCAGTTCACCACCACGAAGATCATAATGTAGGACGTATACGTAACGTCGCCATCATCAAGATCACAATTCACCACCACAATCCGCCATCATCATCACCATCAACAACATCATATATCACTGCAGTGCACCACATGAAGATCATAATGTAGGACAGTAGCGCAACGTCGCCATCATCAAGATCTCAATTCACCACCACAATCCACCATCATCATTATCATTACCAACATCAGAGTATCACCGCAGTGCACCATTGTCATCCTTGGCACAATAATAAGAATGTACCACCACGGTGCCACATCACCAACACCAACATCACAATTTACCACTGTAATGCACGATTACCATCAATATCATACTTCGCTACCACCGCTTATCATCACAATTACCATTACCAACACCACACTGTATCATCGCAATGCTTCATCGTCATCATTACCACAAACAACATAACGTATCATTGCAGCGCACCATCACTATCACCGATAACAATACCAGAATTCACCACCGCAATGCAAGAGCAATATCAACATGACAATTTACCACCTCAGTGTGCCATCACCATCACCACCAACACAATGCACCATCGCCACCATCACCTCAAGCATCAGAATCTGCCGCCAGTACCAGAAGGTACCACAGTGCAACATTATCATCATCAGTAGCAACATCACAATTCACTACAACAGTGCATCATCACCATCATCACCACAAACATCGGGGATGTACCAGCGCAGTGCACCATCACCAGCAAATACACCACACTGTACCACAGCAGTGCTGCCATCACCAATCTCATGTATTCGCCACCATAGACCATAATCATCATGATCATCAGCATCATCATCAACATCACAATGTACCACCACATGTAACACCAGCATCACCAATATACCACCATGTCAGCATCACAATGTATCACCATCAACACCACGACGTACCACTTTGGTCCATTATCACCATCATCATATTGTACCACCGCATGCATCAAAACCACCACTAACATCCCAATGTATCACGCCATTCCACCATCAGCAATACAATGTACCCCCACGTCCATCATCATCATCATCATCGTCATCATACCGAACCACTTTGGATCCCATCACCATTACCAACATCATAAAGTACAATTGCATTCCAACATCAATGTCATTATCATCAACATCAGAATGTACCACCGCATTCTACCATCACCACCACATCATCAACAACTCCACAAAGTACCAACGTAGTGCACTATCATCAACGCTACAAAGTACCAACACTACACCATCACCATCACCTATGTTACAGTGTACCACCACATTTCACCATCACCATGACAGAAATCACAGTGCACCACCGCGGTGCATCATCACCATGTCCCCTGCGGTACGCCGTCACCAACACCAATATAACAATGTACCACCAAAGAACACCATCGCCATCATCAGCATAACGATGCACAACCACAGCGCATCATCTCTACCACCAATGCAAACATCACAATGAAATACCACAATGCATCCCCACTGTTAGCTATAGCAACATAACAATGCACCACAGCGGTGCACCATCATAATCACTATCATCACAGCCACCTGATTTCCACTATAATGAAGCATCACCATTATCATCGTGCAGTGCACCATCGTTACCCCTAAGACCAACATTATAATGGAGCTTCAGTACCACCACAATACACCATCACTCACCATTACACCACCATACACTATCACCAGACAATGCGCTAAGATCATACCAAGTACCAAAAATGAAGTTTTTTCTTATGTATGAGTATTTAAATGGCGAAATTCTTGCTGCTGGGGTATGAAGCAAAGAGGTATAATCTAGCCTATATCTTTTATATATCTCGTGGTATAAAAATACCCCAAACCTGACTATTTTTTTGGAGGGGTTGAATCTCGCCTATTACACCGACAAAGGCAAAGAAACTTAGTTACGAATGTAATTGCCCATCTGGCCTGCCAATTATAGTATATGCGATCGGATTTTCCCTTTTCAAACTTCGTATTTGCTAAGCTTCTTTGAAATCTGCTCCATCAAAACATGAGGATGAAACGCACAATCATTGAAATCCCTCGAAAAACCCAGCCAAACATTCAATGTAATGCTCTGGCACCGAAAACCTTATTTCCATCATACACGTTCTTTCTGTCGGAACAGCATTGTCGTGATGCCACAGTTGAACATTACTGAAACAGGTGACTACCTCAAATTTGATTACCCCTTTTATTCCTGGACATTTAGGTTGGCATGGCATCTGTAGGCTCCCAACACATCAATTCTTCTTCCCTTAAGCTGGTAACTCTAAGCTGTTTAAGCATTTAAAGCACCGAGCATTTATAGCAACGCGCCAACGACTCG
The DNA here is from genome assembly GCA_033807755.1 of Ellobium chinense. Classification (NCBI taxonomy): domain Eukaryota; kingdom Metazoa; phylum Mollusca; class Gastropoda; order Ellobiida; family Ellobiidae; genus Ellobium; species Ellobium chinense. The sequence goes on along the minus strand of JAWQUT010000086.1, from coordinate 559,644 downwards.
GTCATTGTACACTGAAGTAGAATTTTAGTAAAATCAATACAAGGGGGTTTGAGAGGGAGACCATTTTTCTCATACTAGAGTGTACTTCTTGACTGTTAGCAGGTGATAGATAAAAATTCGTGTTTCAGCCTCATGGACTTCATAATTTTTCTATGTGTTAAAATAATGGAGCGCATATGAAAGCCTTCTCGTTAGTTTTAATTAGACTACGTGTTGCCGCCTTACTTTGTAATAAACGAATTGCTTTTTTAGAGCTGAAGCGAACAGAATCCACAAGCACTAAATGAGATGGTGGGGCCTATAAAATTTAAGAAGGACGACGGGGACCCAGGAAAACAAACTAGACTAGTCTAGATCGAGAACGAAGACGACCCACGAAAACAAACATGACTCCTTAGCTTTCTCTTTCCAGCGCAGTCTGTCCAAGGCTGTATTTTGGCACGAACGCAGACTTTCAAACTGGTCAGCACATCATCAATGTCAGCTCAACGTTATCGTCATTTTCTTCTTCTTCTCCTCTCTCGTCCTCGCCATTGTAGTGAGCCTCTGTTAACTTTCATCAAACGAATCGACCTTGTTCTTCCGAAGCGTCTAGCCGAATGATCAGTCGTAACACGTGGAGAAGAGACCGTGTTGCCACTCTCGGTATGTGCGCTGCTCCTACATTTCCGTGATTTTTGTTCTCTGTTTTCCTACGCTTGGTGTTGAAGCAAATTTAATGCAAAAAAAAAAAATCCTATACTTTTATTGTGTAAACAGGACAAAGGGCATTTTACCCACTCTGCCTTACATTTCATGAGTTTTCCCCTGCAAAGTACGTAACGCATAATTGTGTCACCTAAGCAGGGAAAAAATGATTTTTCGTAAAGCCAATTAACGCTTTTCAAGGGGAAAATCCCTGCGAGTGGCAACACTGCGATGACAGCTTTTTTTTTTTTTTACTGTCTGCAAAGTTCTCGAGCTTGGGGTTGGTGAGTGTATGCTTATTTATCACGTACTGTTCAAAACATGACATTTCTATAGACGCTTTGAGGGGGGGGNGGGGGGGGGGATCGGGGAGGGGTGTTTTTATTTTTGCACTTGTTTTGAGTTCTTATCAACTTGTGGTGAGCTATCCTCGCGTTTCCCTTCTTCTCGTATATTCTACGTAAACAAATTTCAGAGACATAAAAAAAAAAAGTGTGTCAGAACTAGTTACCGTCTTTCTTTCTTTAAGGAGGGGGGCGCCACCTGAGGGCCTTTTTCTAAATGCTTGGTGCCACATGATTTTAACCTTGATTTTTGGACTCAGCATGTTCAAATTAGTGGAAAACAGTCATTTTTTTTTTACATTTTATTATTGTTGCTATGGAAACGGCCGCCATCTTGAATTTTCTACCTCGAAAACCGTCAACTTCAAAAGGTAACTCCTCCTCCAGAAGAAATGCAATCCAACTGAAATTCCACACATGCATTCTTATACACCTTGTCTACAAAGTAACAGCGAGTTATTTTTTATAGAATGATACAAAAATATTTTATGAATTTTCAAAATTGGTATGTATCAGAATATCGATTTTCCCCCAATTTTTGGCCTTCGCCAACATATTTCCTGAAAAATAAAAAAAAAAGTCCAAATGTCTCGCTGTTACTTTTTTTGTACACCTATAAACTGCTTACATACCAAATTTTGCAAAGATTGGTTCGTAAATTATGATGGAGTTTCGAATTATGTGTTGAAAAGTATAGTTTTGAGAAAAATGAGTTTGAAAATTTCACACACAAAATACGTCCGAAAAACTGTACTTACATCAATACATGCCCGGCTGATAGGCTGGGCCACCTTCCTCAGCCTCTTTTTCTTGTCGGCATTATGATAATCACAACAATTCAGNTGTCAGTGTGTCTGCCTGCCTTTCTTTGTCCGTCTGTCCGTCCATCCGCCCATAAGTTAGTTCGTCAATCCATCCTCCTGCCTGCCTGCCTGCTTGCTTGCTTGCCTGCCTGCCTGCCTGCCTGCCTGCCTGCTTGCCTGCTTGCCAGCCTGCCTGCCTGCCTGCCTGCCTGCCTGCCTGCCCGCCTGCCTGCATATCTGCCTGCCTACCTATACAATTTATTTTCTACAAAGCACGCAACCAACCTGTTACCAAGAAGTTCCCTGAATCTTTTTGGCGAGAATTTGACTGGAGCTTTGCGTTTTACGCCGCACTTTTCATCACTGTCTTGCACGTCAGAAAGTGATTTAGTACGACGGTGTTACGTGAGGCGACTCTATGGTGAACAATAAGTTCTTCATCATTTAAAGAAGCCATGATTACAAAAGAATTGAGTGATGGAGAATTTAAAATCACTTGCATTGAGGCAGCGAAGGATGGTTTTGAATGAATAGATCTACCAATAGTAGGAGCTATCCTTTGTGTGTGTGTGTGTGTGTGTGTCTTTTTAAATTTTTTGTTGTTGTTGTTGTTGTTGTTGTTGTTATTGTTGTTGTTGTTGTTGTTGATGTTGTTGTTGTTGTTGTTGTTGTTGTTCTCTTTTAAATAAGTCACTAAATTTTCTCAAAACTTTTTTAATTCGCATATTTCCAACATGTCAAACGCGCCATCAGGATTTTGATACTCTGATTTAAAAATGGTATTAAAAATGCTCTAGGATGCAATTTTATTGATGTTAAAATTGCGTAATTTGGATTCCGCCTGTTGCTTTTTTTCCGACCGGATGTAATGACGCCATTTTGTCGCTCACGAGGACAGGCCGGGATGGGCTTTCGCGGCGACAAAATAAAGCATAATGTCCTATCTTCAACTTGTCCGTACGCTGGGATTCGTGCGGAGACAGTATCAATGACAATGACAGTGACAATGACAATGACAATGACAAAAAGGTTTAATGCAGACTTTGAAAGAAGTATATTATATGCATCACAAACAATGAAAATTATAACATGGTGGAGCATTAAACGTTCGAAGAATATAATAAATACAATAAATACAATACAGTAATAATTATAGTTGGAGCTCTGCTCTTATGTGAAATCATAGATAATTGTTTTGCACTGTGATAACTTTCACGTCATGTCTTATGTACTGAAACAAACTGATTCATGCTTTATTTAAGGTACGACAGTAAACATTGGTAAAACGCGCCGCGAGGTCCATTACCTATAACTGAATCTTTACGTCTGTCAGAACTGTCGACTAAGCAAGGTAGAGTTACCATGACAACTGTAAGCTTGTTGAGAAATGGCTGCTTCATTGCTTTAACAATGTGTTGGCGTGGAGAACAAAAAAGCTTAAGTGGTAAGTGGTCCTTGAAAAAGACCGAGCGGAGCGCCCAGAGGGGAATCGGACTCCATTTATTTCTCTGTATCTTTGTCATCCTGTCTCTACATTCCTCATCTTCCGCTTTCTTTGACTTTCGTTGTCTCACTATCAGTGGCGTAGGCTGGGCGAAGAAAAATTTGGATCGTTTTCATTTTCAACGCCCACTCAGACGGGTTTAATGCAATCGGAGCTAGAGTCTGAGCATGGATTCTGGCCTATGAACTGTAAACAGAGACTCTGTTACTACGAACTGTAAACAGAGACTGTGCTTCCACTCCCCGAGCTGAGACACCAAGTCACAAGATACGTCCCCCACCTCCCTTTTCTCCTCTGGTCCACACAAATACCCGCCCTCCATCTTCCCACGCCTCCTCCCCCCTCCACTCGTACATGAACCTAATTCTATTATTATTATTAAAACGTGTGAGTGTCTAGCTATGAAGAATATTTCTCTTGAGCGGAAACAACACGAACGACACAAGAAGAGATCCTAGCACTAGATAGGTAATACATTTTTGTTCGCTTGTTTTATCATCTATTTTCTCACCCAAATGCTTCATAGGCATTCCATTCTCAAAATGAAATGATATAGTGAAGAGAGTTCTCAATGAGGAAAAAAGTTGATGGGAATTAGTATACCACAATTAGAGAGCTGGCCCAATAACGCTGAGATCTTTGTGACCACCTTTACAACAAAAATAAGAACCCCAAAAAGAAGATGGCCATCGTCCTCCTATCTTCAGCACTTCCTAGACTTTGCTCGATGTGACTACATATAGATAATAATACATAAATAAACAAAGAAACAAAGGTACATAGAAATAAACAGAAATATATATATGTATATATGTATAGGCCTATATATATATATATATATATAAACCTACCACGAGCCAGACGCTCTTCTAAACAGTTTGTTTTTATCACAGTTGTGCTGTGGGCTGTTCACAGAACAGAAATAAGATGATGTGATGGCAGTTGTATGGGTATCTAAAATATATAAAAACCTTACAAATATTGTTTCCGCTTCCCTCCTCCACTCTCCCCTCCCCCTCCCAAAAAAAAAAATCTTACCTGTCATAGTTTACCTAAGACAAAAAAGTGCGGCCACTGTGAGAGGCTTACATAAACTGGAAAAACTTTCCATAGACATCTGTAGTATGTAGTACAGAATTATATCAATGTATTCCGTGGTGTGAAACGACTGGCATAAAGACAGGATCACGTCCGATGACAATCAAGGGCATTAATTCGAGAAAGTTGTTTGTAGTTGTTACTGAGGCTGTTAATGGATTAGCTCCCTTTAGTCCCTTGGGTTTGTGACATCTATTAGAAGAGCAAATCACCCATTGTGTACAGCCCAATTAATCCGCTAATATATAAAATCCCCTTTTTGGGGGACCCTGCCAGCCAGTGTCAGAGGATAGAAATGTGTAAAATGACCTGTGATCCAAATAAAGCATCCAATTTTAAAGTTTCAGGTACAATTTGAGCCTTCTAGTATATCGCACGCGATCAAAACCAGCCAAATGAAAAATTGGGGACCAAATCAGAATTCGAGGTGATCTTTTTCGAAAGACATTTGTGAAAAATGTTGGCAGTTGAACCCCCTTTTTCTTCCCGTTAAAAGATCGGGCAAAAGAAGTTGTTTAACCTCCATGGAAGAAATTTCCCCAAATCACAGTGGTATATGTAGAAAAACACAAAATGTTAGTAGGGCCAAAAGAAGAAAAAACAATAGGTGTCAAAGACCTTAGGTTTGCGACACCTATTAGAAGGGCAAATCACTCATTGTGTACAACCCAATTAATCCGCTAATATATAAAATCTCCTTTTTGAGGGGCCCTGCCAGCCAGTATCAGAGGGTAGAAATGTGTAAAATGACCTGTGATCCAAATAAACCATCCAATTTTAAAGTTTCAGGTACAATTTGAGAAGAAAAAACAATAGCTATCAAAGACCTTTGATTTTGGCAATTTCTTCAATTGAAGTTCAATGTATGATAGGCTAAGGTATCTACCACCACTCTGTGGAAAGGGAAAAGCGGAGATAGGGGAAGGGGACGGCATTAAAGGGGTGATATACACGGCACGCTTTTCCTTCCGCCAATTTAGCGTGCGTAATATGAGGGGTGAATCAGCTTCTCGACTGTGTTTACGAAATTTGCCGACTTTCTTGGGTTCGATCCGTGCCCCTAACCGTCTAGAGTTCCATGGTATTGCCCTTAAATCATGCCTAAACTTAAATCTTAACTTCCAGCATACTTAGGCTGCCTGACACTGGCACTGTGTGCATCTGGCTCTTTGACTTCCTTCATGCTCATTTTAACTCTGGTAGCGCCAGGCTGCTCGGGTCCAGCCTTCAACGTGGACAACCACGTCGAAAATAATTTTCTGTTTTCCAGTACTTTTTCTCTCTGAAAGTTACCTATGGTGCATACCGAGACGATCTGGCGAAAAGAGGGAGCATCATTCTGTTACCGTACGCGTGTGTAATTATGACGCAATAGAATGAATTGGAGTGACCGGGGTTTGCCACTGCGTCTAGAGTTATTCCCCTTCCCCGAAGAAAAAATGGAAAAAAACAAATGATGACGTCACTGAAGTTCCAACAATTACAGACACCTCTATCTGACAGTGTTTTATTCAGCTTTTAATTAAGGTTTAGGTCATCCAAATTCAAAATTAAAGTTTGACCGTGTAAGCCAGGTAAAGTATTTTGCATTTTTATTGCCTCAGCATGATTTTGATTGACACATCTGCCGTTTATAGTGGCATCAAAAGATTCATACCGACGTGTTATCCACCCATCTGCAGAGCACTGGATAGACAGCTTGGCCGTGCTGGTAGAACGTATCTGACGTAAGATTATGGCCGCCAAGCTTGCAGTGGGTGTGGACATTGCAGAATGTAACCCTGTAGATTGTCTGGAGCAGGCAGAGGCATTATATCATGTTGACAGACACTTGAAAGACTGATTAGAATAACAGGGTATCGTATGATCAGAGACCTTACTGGTATGATATACCATGGTCTGTAGGACGATGCAACTTTCCTTTCAGCTGCCTGCGTGGTCATTGTTAAGGATAAAGACCGTTGCGCGTGTTGTCTGCTGGCCGGTCAGGTGACATTGGGGTGCAAAATTCTATCGCAGCGTTCAGAGGTCGGCAAGGAGATGCGTATGGATCAGTGCCAAAAACTTTTAGCATAACATTGGACAAAAGGGCTGAAAAGTGGACAGCACATAATTATGAAAGAAAAAAGATACATTCTTTGGTACATTAACCATTTTTATTTCAGGTTCCATACAATTTTAACTGCAGCTCTTCTCAATTCAGTGACAGAAGTTGATTTTCCTAAGAGAGTACAAAGTGTTGGACATCACTGTGACGATAGAAAAGTGATACTGTAATATGAATATTAAAAGCATGAAAGTAAGCAATATATATA
>JAWQUT010000086.1:501155-516075 GCA_033807755.1 Ellobium chinense | reverse complement strand
AGTGAGTGAGTGAGTGAGTGAGTGAGTGAGTGAGTGAGTGAGTGAGTGAGTGAGTGAGTGAGTGAGTGAGTGAGTGAGTGAGTGAGTGAGTGAGTGAGAGAGTGAGCGAGCGAGCGAGCGAACGAGCGAGCGAGCGAGTGAGCGAGTGAGTGAGTGAGTGAGTGAGTGAGTGAGTGAGTGAGTGAGTGAGTGAGGGAGTGAGTGATTTTATATAGTCATGCCTTCGTTACACCGCATGTATGGTTATAGATCAAAACTTCGTGTGTTGTCATTGTTTCCTTTTGGAGACTGTGAAGTTGCATGCCTTTCTTCATTTCGGTCGTGCGTATGTCGTTTTACAATGAGTTTGTGTACAAAGCTATGTTTCATCGGACATTAATCCCATATTAAGAAGCTGGGAAGGGAAGTTCTTGTCCAAATGTATAGATTGACAAACATGTTGTTTGTGGTGGTAGGACGTACCAATATAAGTACTCTTGCAAAGTTGTTGTCAGTTTCTTCACAACAATAGACTACTAATATAACTATGGGCAATGCCCTACACGACTTTTCTCCTCTATTTATTTAGTTAAGTACAGTAGACAACGGTTAAAATGAAAACTGTTAAAACCGAAAGTGCCACTAAAACGAAAGGTAACAAAATGCCCCATTTATTTCCCTTTTTTTTCAGGTTTCTCTTTCTAAACCAAAACTCTGTTTACCCAACATAAGTCTTTGGTATCGCAGATTTCGTTTAAATCGTTGTCTACTGCACTTGGAGTTCCTTCCTAGTGTCTGCCTCCTAATAAATCAACCAATCTATCAATTAGTCTATTAATTTTTCGACCACTCAAACAAATAAAAATGAATCAGCCAAGCACCCTCCCCTCCCCCTTCATCCCCCACCCCCATTCCTTTCCTCTTTCAGAGAGCCGGGCCATGTCCACCAATCGTCCGTCAACCCCGAATCCATTGTTGAAGATGTCCTGCTCGAAGTTGTCAACGCCTACTCCGGACTTCCGATTGATGAGGCTCCTATTGGTACCACCGTGGTGCTGAAGATGAAGTATGGCCTGCAAGAAGGTAAGGTGTAAGGGTTATAATATCTAATAGAAAGAAGTCAGAGTCAGTAGGCTAGGGAATGGTGTATGGCTAGCAAAAGGAAGAGATCTTACAGTTGCTGACCTGCACTAAAGAGATCCTTCAGGTATGGTATCAGTGGCGTAACTGTTTCTGTTGCTATAACTGCTGGTTTTTATGGGTATCCTTATCATAGGATCTCACCTAAAGTTTTGCTTCTGCCTTCATTTCACTGCTCCTCGTTATTACATCTCTACTGTTCCTACAACAGGTGATATTGTTGTTGTTGCCACTGTACCTGTGTGACTGCTATCACAAGTGTTACTGTTGTTGTTGTTGTTGTTGTTGTTGTTGTTGTTAATATTGTTATTGTTGCTGCTGCTGTTGTTGTTGTTGTTGTTTTTGTTGTGTTGTTGTTGTTATTGTTGTTGTTGCTATTGTTGTTGCTGCTGCTGCTGTTGTTGTTGCTGCTGCTGCTGCTGCTGTTGTTGATGTTGTTGTTGTTGTTGTTGTTGCTGCTGCTGCTGCCAAGTTATTGTCCATTGTCGTTTCTGTCGTTTCTATTCTCACCATCTATCCTTCTTTGTTCCCAGGTTCAGTACTGAATGGTGTCTTTCCCTACAACTGTATAGCCTTCTCCCCCAGTGGAAAGTCCACGAAACGTTTGCTGGACAAGAATGGGTTTGTTGCACTGCTGTGCCCTGCTGTCTTATTTACCGCCTGTTTTATCCTCCTCTTTTGTTCTTACTACTATCTCATCATGGTCGTGATCGGTAGTCATTAAAGATCGTTTTTGTTGTCATCTTCATCATCATTATTATCAGCAACTTTGTTGACGTCATCACACCAGTCAACGTGATCATTGTCGTCCTCTTCATACTGCTTAACGATATTGTCGTATTTGCTGTTGAAGTCGCTGTCCTCATTATTATTACCACTATTCATATGCCCTTGTCATCTTTAAAGCGGTAAATATACAGAAGATCCTAGATACGCCCATGGTGCATGGATAAAGTGTACTTATGATCGAGGTGTGCTCATTTCTAAAGTTCACCTGAATAACGAAATGATAAAATACTTAGTAACGAGGTATACAGTTTGACTGAACACGTATACGCAATATCGAAATTCTGCTGTAGATCCAGAGCTTCGATAACACTGTTGAATGTAACCAGGACTGTATGTTCAAAACGTTGCAGCTGAGTCTCTCATAATAAGAACTCATCTCCAATTCCTATCTCGTTTGTCCAGCTGTGAGGTTGACGGTTCACCAGTCCAGTCCTTCTCCAGTGAAGAGGATCACAGCGTCCAGACTCCCTGGTTCAACCTGTTTGGATTCGAGAATGAACAGAACGTGGTCTTCCAGTGCTCCTTTGGACTTTGCTTTGAGTCTGGGTGTAAAATTGTACGTGGTGTTGGTTTTTATGGTCGGGGGATGGGTGGTGGTGGTGGTGGTGATGGTGGTGATTGTAGTGATGGTGGAAGTCATGGCTTTGGCTGTGATGATATTGATAGTGGTGGTTGAGGTGGTTATGATGATGCGGTGGTGGTGATGGTGATAGTGGTGCTGGCTGTGGTGGTGAAGAGGATGGTGGCGGTAGTGGTGGTGGTGGTGGTAGAGGCAGTTGTGATGATGCAGTGATGGTGATGATGATAGTGGTAGTGGTGATGATGGGAGGAATGGTTTCGGTGGTGGTGGTGGTGGTGGTAAGGGCAGTGGTGGCAGGAGGCGTGTGTGATAATGATGGTGATGGTGATCGCAGTGATAGGAATGGTGTTGATGGTATTGTTTATGGTGATGTTGACGGTGACAGTGTGATGGTGGTATTAATGATGGTGGTAAAAGTGTACAAGGGCAATGATGATGGTGGTGGTCGTGATGGTGATGACTCTGGTGCGATGAGCTGAAGGTGACTCAACTGGCTGAGGTTTCTGCTGGTGTTTCACTGTGTTGCTGGTCTCACTGACATAGACTTTACTGAAATCCAAACAGTATTGCGTGAAAGAGGAGAGAAAAATATTAACTGGAGGGATTTATATTCTCTAAGGTGGACTGCCCTTGCGAAGATTTTCAAACAACCCAAAAATAGATTTTCCCAGATGAGAATAGTCACGTCATGCCTCTTGAGAGATGGAGGAAATGAGAAAATCCTTAAAACTAAAGTAAAAAAATTGCTTACCTCATGAACATGAAACATCTGCATGTCTTTCATTCGGGTCTTTTCCGGATTCATTTTGCTTACGAACTCTTAAAGCTTCGCAGACTGAGACGAATGGACTACAAGGGAAATAACAACTTACATTAGAAAATGTTTCACATAAATATCTCAGTTATCTACCTGTACTTGGTTTCCCGGCATGTAACAAATGTTTAAAAAACAAAAAAACTTTATTAGCCTACGTCGTTTGTTATTCAGTGGCAAAATTGTTTATCGAAAAAAGCTCGGGGGAAAATATCCAACATATGCAAAAATAATATCTCCTTGCTGCATCAATATACGCACTTTTGATAAGGTGCATTTTCTTAGCACGCCTCACCTGCAGGTACAGCATCGTCAGTGTTGACGTAAGCAGGCGTATGTTGTGGGCGTCACTCTGATTTGTATTTATGTATGTCCATGTGTGAGTTTGTGTGTTTGGCAGGTCTGGCTTTTCACATGTTCTTTTACTCACCAGGGCTGCAGGAAATCATCCAGGCAACGAAGAGANAGGGAGGAGGGGAGGGAGGGAGGGATGAAGATGGATGGATGGGAGGGAATAAAGGAGGAAGGGAGGAGGGGAGGGAGGGAGGAAAGGAAGAAAGAAGGAGGAAGGGAAGGAAGGGAAGGAAGGAAGAAAGGAAGGAAGGGAGGAGAGGGAGTGAGGAAGGAAGGAAGGAAGATTGCGAGGCAAGCAAAGATGCTTACCATTCCGATCATATATCAGCTGAATGGCTTTTCTGATACGTGCCAAATGTTGAGGTTGTTTAACTGGAGACTTGACAACACAGTAAACTTGAGCGCTGGTCATTATTGGGTTTTTAAAGCCCGCGGCATCTGCAAACTCCTGCTTGAAATTGATTGTGTACTAATAGTCACTGCTTAAGTGCAAATACTACATCCGTAACGCCAAAATCTAAAGTATAGAGGAAAACAAAACCGCTGTCTCGTTTCCATAAAACTGCACTTAGCAAAGCTATTCCTCAGAAGTAAGACAAGTGATAAGAGATAAGATAAGATAAGATCAGATCAACTTTTTCAATCCTTATTGAAATTTGCTCTGAACAAGTGCAGCACAGCCAATACATGAAACAGGGAATTACATTCATAAGATAATGAGAAGCTCTCTATCACAATCTGTTGAGTTCGAATTTACTAAGTTTCTGTCAAAACTTTACGTTTTGTTGGTTTTTATCACTCACATTGCTTGGTGCAAAAGTTCGGACGAACTTGATTTCACCGTAAATGGGTGAGCATTTGTCATTGTTCAACAAGGGAAAGGGTTTAATTATGGCGAAATCGAGCACACTGAAAAGTTCGAACATGGCTCATGTTGGTTTAAAAGCACCAGCTTTCTCATTAGCAACATTTTGTGTCTGTCAAAGATAAACAAAAAGTGCAATATCCCGATAGGTGCCATTATCGGTACGGTATATACGTAGATGTTTCGAAGTTTCTTATAGTGCCATGAAGCTGTGGAAGCTAGAGGTCTGAGGTTTTGACATAATATGCTTGACGTTATTGGCCACCAAATACACTGGTAGTTATTTTTCATCAAAGGGTCCAAACCTGCATCCACTGGTGCCAGTCATATTCCTGGATCCCAAGGAGACACGATGCCAGCCACAGTCCAAGTTCCAGCCTGGTACCAGACGACTCCATTTGTCTACCTCAACCCGGTCACGTGTGGCCTCTTCGTCCTTCTTCTCCTCATCTTCGTCTGCATGTATGTCGGCTTCCTGCGAACACTGCGCAACTCCATCACCGACATCCGGAATGAGATCGAGGTCAAAAGGTCACGTGACAAGTTCCTCAACTGCGGTTGCCCCAGGCCAGAAAAGGACAGAGCACTTGTGGGATTTTAGAACTGTTTTTTTTTTCTTCCATGGCTCAATAGGGTTTCGAATACTATAACAAAACTTAGCTTGAAAACTGTTCAGTTGTAAATGTCACAAACTTATGTAGTGGGTAGAGTAAAACTGTGAAGCGTCCATGCCTTGGGTCTAATGTCATCATTTTGTCACTTTGAAATGTGTGTTTCAGTGTTTAGGAAGTCACTTCTATCACTGGTCTTACCAGGAAAGAGACCTCTCTTAGTCAAGTTGAAGTCTATATGTTACCATGTACTAAAGATGCACGTCTATTTCGCATAATATAATATAACATGTCTCATCATATTTTCAACAGATCACTGTATTAGTGTAAATGCCATTAAAATACAGCAGAATACGGACGAATACATGTTTATCAGTCATATATTATGTATGAACAGTTTCATTTCCATACTTTGAATAAGATCATCAGTTCGTTTTCATTGCCTTCATTTATTTGCAAACGTAGACTGTGTGTTACCTTCATAATATTCAGATGTCTTGTGCCTTTCTCGTACCTTTATTGTGTCAGAAGATGAAGGCTGACGGGCGAGGTCTGAGTTAGTATTCCACAGACTACACGAATTCATGCAGACAGATTGTAGATGAAGTTTTCAGCCGATCTAAAGCCATGTCTGAAGAACGTCGTATTTTAATGTGTACTCTTTTGTCATCGTCTTCATAATCATCGTCAAAATCATGGATGTCATCGTTATTGCCATTGTCATTCTAGTCTTAAGCATATATGTGCCAGTGTTATAACCTTGTCCCGTACAATAATAAAGAAAGACAAATAGTTGCAGCAAATGAGTCAGGCTTATCAGTGTTCCACGAAAAAACCTTATCAACCACAAGTAATTTGCATGGTCTTAAAGCGAAGCATGTTTAGACAGCAGGCTCGCGCGCGCACATACACACACACACATACACACACACACACACACACACACACACACACACACACACCACAACACACACACACACACACACACACACACACACACACTAAAAAAAACCAAAACACACACACCTTTAATTCCTTGAGAAATAAGATAGCAATAGCATGTCTAAAAATCTTGGCATTAACCCAGGGTGACACTTTTACTGCCTTTCTTCTACACGCAATAAAGACGCATTGGATTTAATGTTGATCGTTTCACTTTTTTTTTTAAACCAGCTGTTGGCAGAGATATCTCCTCTGTTGTTGTTTACCATACTGATACGGCGGTCAAAGGTGAGGGTGGTGGTTACGGTGCATTGGTGGTGGTAGTGGTATTGAGATAAGTGGTTGTGTTCAGAGTGACAGTGAGTGAGTGAGTGTTGAATAACCAAAATGCTTACAGAAGATGTACTTCGGCAGATTCAGATAATTACATTCAGCTAATGTTTCTCAGACCGGTAGATTTCGTTTTAATTTTCAACCATGTGTATACTCTTAATTTTCGGGGTAAAAATAATGGAATAGCAATTAAAACCATCCAGTGGCGGTATTCATAATCCATACGTTCATTAACGTATTGCATTAACAACGGTGAACACTGCTAATGTTTTGGGAGTGTCCCCATAACTACCGCATTGCGTTAACTAAGATAAGGATTATGCATATTATGGCCACAGGCTTTGTTATGCAGCTGATTTGCGCACCAAAGATTTTATTCAAAGTGTTGCGCGCAGAGTTATTTGTCGTGTATTTGATTTCACAATGAGAAGTGTGAGTCAGCCCCATGCTCGTTTTATACCGTTCTATATTTCTCAGAATAGGAGTTTGNGGGGGGGAAGAATTAGAAAACTGTGAAGCAGTCTTGACTATATTATATAATATTCCAAACAGTTACTTAGTTGACGTAGTCGTTTCAAGACTGAGCATCCAAAAACTATTTGAAATTCCGTGATATTATAAGGGTAGTTGACAATGTTGGGCAGAACTGAGATAATATGCACGCAGTTCATGAACTTCAGTTCAATTCTCATGAACTTGATCTGAGCTTGATAGCTATATTTTTGGATAAACTGACCTGGATATGAACTGCAGTTACTTTTAGTGCTTGGTCTGAACTTCAATTTTTTATATTTTTTTACCTAAATTTCACATCAGTTCACATCTAACTCGAAAATTAGAACCGAATGCCGATTTAAAAAACCAAGGGAGTTAATCTGATATGAAAACCACTTAATTTTCGTAAAACTGAGCTAAACTTGATCTTAGGCCTTTTCTCCCTTGGTGAACTGAACTCGATCTGAAGTGAATTTTCTGTTGAACTTGCCTGAACCTGGTGGTTGTTTATTTACGTATCGCGTTAGTACGAGTGTTGTCAGCTGGTGCATTAATTAAAGACACACAGGACGGGCCTCTGACCAATGGCTGTACAATGGACAAAGGCAAGGGGTTATTACCAAAACATACACAAGAAAAAGGTATCAAAACTCGTGGTAAATATTTTCCTACCACCAACAACAACAACAACAACAAGAACAATAAAAACAACCACAACAACAACAACAACAAAACAACAACAACGACAACAGCAACGACAACAAGAACCACAACAACCACAAAAACAACAACAACCACAACAAGGACAACAACCATAACAACGACAACAACAACAACAACAGTAATAACAACAACAACAACAATAACAACAACAACAGCAAAATAGATAATACCTAGAATCGTGGAACTGAATGAAGTGATCTGTAGTTTAACACATTCATGTTCAGAGAAAAGTTAATTCTTAATTTGTGTCAGGAGGATAATTTTTATCGGAGCATTAGATGTAAAGTGGAAAAATCAAAAGGCAGTAACAATTATTTTGTCACTTTAACTCGCTGTTTCCATCATACAGAACTCACTAGGATTTTGTCACAACATTGCTCAGATTGATTATTCCCCCTTGTCTTCGTGTAAGTGCTTTTCTCTTTGTGGCACTGATAGCACTCCGTTGTAAATGACTGTGCGTATCTTACACAATTTCGTACGCCCCTCGCTGTGTGTGTGTGTGTGTGTGTGTGTGTGTGTGTGTGTGTGTGTGTGTGTGTGTGTGTCTCTTTATTTTTCTCTCTTTCTCTCTCTCTCCCGGTCTCTTTCTCTCTCTGTCTCTCTGTTTTCTGTCTGTTTGCCTGCCTGCCTGTCTGTTCTGTCTATCTGTCGTACTTTCCGTCTTTCTGTGTGTCTGTCTGTGTCTTCCTGTCTGTCTGTCTGTCTGTCTCTCTCTCCCTCCCTCCCTCTTTCTCTCTCTCTCTTTCTCTCTCTCTCTCTCTCTCTCTCTCTCTCTCTCTCTCTCTCTCTCTCTCTCTCTCCCCAGACTGTGCATAAAATGGGCTGGCTGTCATCTCTTTCTTTTGTAAGTTATTAGAGCCAGTGATGAAATCAGCATTATCAAGCCAAGCACTCGCCAAGCTATGATTACACCTGAGATTTCGCTCACGATAAAGAGCTAAGGATGAAGTGGGCTACGCTGTACAGTACAGGCATGGGCGTAGACCTTGAAGATGAGAAGTTCCCTCCTTAACTGCCCATCGCAACCTTTGACCTTGACGATGAGATCAGCACGAGAGCTAGTACAGTCAACCTCCCACTTAATCACAACGCCTCGAAAACAGGATGAAAGTTGCGGTTATCCAACGATGCTTATGTACAGAAAGCCCAATGTTCAATATAATTTGATCAAAATATCTTTCATTGAGATGAAGCTGCGATTAAGCACCTTGTCAGAAAACAGAACCGATGTAAGGAAGGAGTTAAATGTTTGCATTTATCATCACGCTCTCTTTCCGATAATACGGTTGTTCATATAGTAAATCTTTATTAAAAATTTGAAATGCATCATTAAAATATGAGACGCAGAATTTAAGCGCGCCACATCAAAACATGAAAGAAGATCTCCTCAGGCCCCAATCGTAAAGATACAAACAGATATCAAGTGTGGCAGAGTGGCAAAAAATGGAGTTGCTCTTCTTCTCTAAATAATTGCTCTTTTTACTCTAAATAATGATGAAAACTATGTTATTGAGTGAATCAGGATGACGTCATCTTTCCCTTGCCAGTCTTCTTACTTACTGTAAAACCGAGGATCTAAGTTTCATAGAAAGTCTCGAATTCCGCATGATATTAATTTCATATGTGTATGAGAGCAGATGTTTAAAGTAATCCAAAAGTAAAATAACAACAACAACAACAACAAAACTATTGCATATTCTGGCCATAAAACTCATTACTTTTTTCTTCGTACTGCTAATAAACACACTGTAATCGATAATGTCCAAATTGTGAGCGGTAGTAGCTAGCATTACGTTTCCCCTATTCACTAGATCTAGTAACAAGTCCTTTGAACAAATTACTCGCAATAGAGATTTTTTTTTCGCCTCGGGAGCCCAACTCAAATCGCGAAGTTCGCAAAACAAATAGATTTTTACGACATTTATCAGTTCTACAGTACTCACTTACTCCTATGACATGTGAGTAACCTAGACAAAGCCAGAGTGATGTCATCACTTTGTTTTCTTCTTACCACTTGGTCTGAATGGAGCAGGCGCCCTGGTGCTCAAACCCACAATATACACATGAGATATGACACCCCAGCCTCCGCCCAGAATGAGAGAATTAACGCTCTTATGCTACTCTGTATGTTATTATAGGATACGCCTCTCCGTCCCTCTCTCTCTCCCTCTCTCTCTCTCTTTCTCTCTCTCTCTCTGCCTTTCTTTCTAAATAAATGACTATGGGTATCGTCTGCCTGCCTGACTGCCTGCTTGTCTGTCTGTCTGTCTGTCTGTCCGTCCGTCCCTCCGTCCGTCCGTCTGCCTGCCTGTCTGTCTGTCTGTCTGTCTGTCTGTCTGTCTGTCTGTCTGTCTCACGCATTTTCGTTCCTCTCTCTGTCAGTCCCCATCTCACACATATTTGTTCCTTTCTCTGTCTCTCTCTCTCTTCATCCCTCATCATAATCAAGTTCAAGCATGTGATGACCTATCATCGCTACTCATACTTATAACAGAGTGGACAAAGAGCTCGTTGTCGTCACATCATCAAAACATCATCATCATGACTTAACACAGATAGATACAAACCTGTTAAAGAAACACCAAATGAGGGTGCAAAGTCAAGGAATGACTTTACAGTAGTAAGACAATGCTTGTAAAATAATTTAAAAAATAATATGTGTGATTTTACACTATCACAAAGCCCAAATGTTGAAGACATTGTGTCCCTCTGAAACGGTTTTAGATCAGAGGCTAAAGTCAAATTAATGAAGAGGTTGAAAGGCTTTCCAATAATTATAACAATAACAATAACAATAACTTTATTAGCTCAGATATACATAGTATACATGTGAGCAAATGATACAGATAAAGCATGGCATATTTGGAATACGACGAGCATATCATACAGAGGCGCAAAACACACACACACACACACACACACACACACACACACATACACACACACACCAACACACACACACACACACACAAATCACTGAAGGAGGAAATGTGTAGACTACAATGAGTGAACTACTCGCTTTATTACTCTCATTATCATGATCATGGTACAAAGGAAAAGTGGTGAAAGTATCAAGAATGTCCTGCAAAGTAGACTTAAAAAGTAATCAGCCTGTAAAATCAGACATCAAGCAGTTTATTAAATGCTGGTGCATTAAGAACGACAACAACAGCAGCAGCAACGACAACAAAAACAACAACAACAACAAAAACTACAACAACTAAAACAGTAACAACTACAACAAAAATTAAAAAAACAACAGCAACAACAACAACAACAACAACAACAACAACAACAAACAACCACAATAATAATAATAACAACCGAATTTCCAAATCTTAGCAGCTGCATTCTCTCTTCATTCCTGTCCTCTCTCGCCTCTCTCTCTTCTTCCATCTTACTTTCGTCTCTATCTTTTGCATCCTCCTAATCATCATCATCAGCATAAGATGTTCTCTCCATGTCGCCTTCAGTAGAACCATCATGATTTCCCTCAAGCACATTATGACACCATCGTTGAGGACTCAGTGCATTTGCACGTCTACTGTTCCTGCTCGTGGTCACAAGGCTGAAGAGCATGTTATTGAACAGTGTTACAAAAGCACACAGACCAGACAGCCTTGTGAAAAGGCTGTCATATTTAAAGAGCTTCTTTGGATTGTTCAAACATGGTGATTCTGTTTGCCTTAGGTTGCTTTCTTCCTTGTCCTTGGTCGAGGATTGAAGAATAGACGCGCACTTCAACGTGCAACAGCGCACTGGGGCTTCGCGGTTTGAGATCAACAGACCGCCGCAGTTAGATAAAGGGTGACAGTGCGGACGCGCAGGTTCGCATAATAAAAGTGCGTGGTGTGTATGCATGTGTGTGTGTGTGTGTGTGTGTGTGTGTGTGTGTGTGTGTGTGTGTGTGTGTNGTGTGTGTGTGTGTGTGTGTGTGTGTGTGTGTGTGTGTGTGTGTGTGTGTGTGTGTGTGTGTGTGTGTGTGTGTGTGTGTGTGTAAAATGCTGCGTACAGTGCCGAAATACTTTGCATTTGCTAAGAAGTTTTTTTTGACAGTATTGTGTACACGTAGGTGGATGTGTGGATTTTCAAAAGGGAATTGGGATAGGGAAGGTCATAGTGTTTGTCACACGTGTGGACGAAGGGGATGAAGGATAGGTAACCCGAAGATATCAGCTGCAGTATGCATCCAATTCCGAGAAGAAGTGGATGTTCTCCTATCCGCCACCTCCTCTCGAGGTGACTTTAATGGTTGTGCATGCGCGCGGGTGGAGGGGGATAACAGGGGGGAGAGGGACGGAGGTCTTTGCTTTGATATTTAGTCAGTGCCTGAAGAGTAAAAGCCGCAATTATTTTACTGATAGATCTTACCAACTACTTTCATGCACTTCATGCAACAACCCTCACAATCTCTTCCATATCCCGTCCACATCCGTCTCAAGTGACACTTGGTTACAATAGTGCTTCTCGTATAGAGATTCATAGCATTATTTAAAAGGGACCTCCAGTAAACTCTTGAACTGGATCTAGACGGCTGTAGATTTTTGGCAACCATTAATTGGCCAGATCACTCGTTATGTATAACGCTATTCATTCTTTCATGTATACCCACCCTTCCCCCTTTTCTTGGGTCCTGCCACTCAAAGTGTGAATGTATGTAAGAAACAGGTGCCCTTGAAATGGAATTCAGTCAAACATTTCCAAAAACAAATTGAGCCTTATGAATATAAGAATAACGTGTTTTTAGGCTTTAAGTATTAGCATGCGGCCAAAACCGGCCTGATAAAAAACTGGGGACCAAGTCAGAGATAAAGATGTTCGTCTTTGAAAGGAAAATGTCGAAAAAATTGGGCAGTGACTCCCGTTTTTCTTCCCACTGAAAAATAATAGGACAATGGAACTACTTTCATTCTCCAAAGGTAAATAATCCAAAATCACCCTAGAATTTGTGGAATTATACAGTTCATTTATAAGGCCTAAAGAAGGGGNGGGGGGGGGGGGAGATAAAAACAACATAGGTGCCAAAATATAGTAGGTATACCTGGATAGATAGCTGAAGGTCCCTTGTTTCTCTCACACCCAGATCGGTAGCAAGAGAAACATTCCATTCCACTCCTCAGCGATGCCAGAGACGACCGAGCCGACGTCACTGCAGGAGTCCAAGTACTGAGGTATCATAGCAAACCTGTTCCTGATGGCACAAAGGTCATAGAACATACTAATGATACATGAGCCTTCCACAGCGGGTCTGGTCTCTCGATGGTAGACGGCAGATCAGAGACAGGTGAGGAGGAACAGAAAGAAGAAGATGTTGTGAATCTGTTTCAGGGCACACTACTGCTGAGTTCACACCGCACCACAATGGATCACCACCGATCTGTTGTAGGGCACACTAATATTGTGTGCACACCGCACCACGATGGATCACCACTGATCTGTTTAAGAGCACACTAATTTTTTGAGTGCACACCGCACTAGAATGGATCACCGCTGAACTGTTTTAGGGCACACTAATGTTGAGTGCACACCGCACCACAGTGGATCACCAATGACTTCATGCTGTAATAAAGCTAAAGGGATGAATTTCATAATGAATTCATCCACACCCATGAAATCTGACACCCCAATTTTCCACAATGCTGAGGTCCGTGGCAATCTTACTTGTTCTATTTAAAGAAGCTTCATAGTTTTAAAAGCTAATTATAATTTGTAAAGCTTCGTATAACCGCCAGTTGTTGTTTTGAATGTGCTGAACCAAAAGTTGCTTCCACTGGGCAGGGTCACTGGTCAAAGATCGCACAACACTTCGTTGTCCATCGTAAGTAGGTCTTTGCCCTGTGTCAGAACTTTACAGTCCAGGCATGACAAATCATCCGAACAATGGATGTTATTGCTGGTCATCATTATAATGACGTGTTCTTTTTTAAGTGTGCAATACTTACTATTTGCCTTCAAACTTTTAGACTTTCCTTACTTTTTCTATTCGTCATTCATACCTTTAAGTAGTTTTACTAGTATAGTGTGTGTCTTAGAATCAGTTTTATTCCTGTAGAAGATCATTTTAGATCGAAAATTTGCGCTAATAAATTTACCTTCTTTATCTGTGAAAACCTACATTTTTACGTCTGTTTTAAAGTTCTTAAATTCTAACAAATCTTAAATAATGAAGTGTTCTTTAATTATTTGAGAGAGACAAAGAATAAAGACCACTTTGATGACTCCAGACTGTTTCCAATGTTTTTTGTGATATAAATAACTTGTAATAAATATACCTTCTCCTTCGGGCAAATAGAGTATGTCACTAAAACACTAACTCTTTACATCTGGACGAGCGATCCCACAGCTTAAATAGCACAAACGGAAGTACGATGTGCGCTTCGAAATGTCACACAGGAAGAGACTAAATGTTTTCATGCAGTTTTCTCCCTTGACACTGACAACATAATAAACGATGAGAATCAAGAGAAAGAGGGATGGGAATTAGAGAGAGAGAGAGAGAGAGAGAGAGAGAGAGAGAGAGAGAGAGAGAGAGAGAGACAGACAGAAAGACAGACAGACAGACAGACAGGAATAAAAAAAATAGTTTTGTGGGACCTCTATATTCAGAATTTATTTATTAATAGATATTCTTATTAACTATTACTTTCACATGCATGGATTCATTATTACTCTATCATTAAGTCATTCCGATAAACTTCGATTTTAAGCATACCTTGATTAAAAAGTATACTTTTTCCATGTCCCAAGGGCATACTTTATATCGAGATTTTACTGTATATTATCGTCCACCAGGTATTCACCCCTCAGTTAGGCATGGTATGCCTCAGTTCAGGTCAATGCTATATTTGTAACGCTTGGACAACAGCCCATAGTAGCAAACAATAAAGCGAATGCAAAATATGACAATGTAATACACAATTAATGAAATTTAGTCAGGTGAAATAAGCTTATATATAGACGGACATATTGAGAATTATGTACTTTTATATAATGTAGAGTTGGGATGTGGATTTACATGAGGCAGGAATTTACATGAGGTTAGTGTCATGATTATTGTGCTTTGGGTAACAATATTTTTATATTGTCAGTAATCTTCCTATTGAAAAAGCATAGTTTTTTTCTAAGACCTCTTTGTTTTTCAGTACACATAAGTTCTTAAATCTCCTGATAGGACACAGAGAACTTAAAAAAAAAAGATGACAGACAGACAGACAGACAGACAGACAGACAGACAGACAGACAGACAGACAGACAGACAGACAGACAGACAGACAGACAGACAGACAGACAGA
>JAWQUT010000086.1:464338-488210 GCA_033807755.1 Ellobium chinense | reverse complement strand
AAAGTCTACCCCAACAACCCACGGGAACATACGCAACATAGATCCTACATTTGCTTGTCTACTGCGGTATCGAACTCATTCATCATAGCTTCTGAAGGCATCAATGACATATCAAATCCTCTAGTGGCATAACTGCTTTTTTTTCACACAGCTTCTGTAGTAAAGATGGATGGGTGAGGGATTATATAACCTGTCACCTGTCAAAACTTCATGTGTGATCAAAGCTGTTTAGGCTATTAATTTGTCAGAGTGTTATGATAATATGACATATATGAGACTTGGTATGACATAGGAGGAAGCCTTTCGGTTTTGTCCATTGTATTTTCGGTGACCCATGTTGAACTAGAGTCTTACGATCAGTTGTGAACCGTCACAGTAGTCAGCGATGAAAGGGGATATTTTCCGTAGATCATTAACAGCTACTGCAAACTACAGTCTGCATTTAGAGTATCATCACTGAGAATGTATTACACTTATCAGAAAGAAGGTCCAAGAAACATAGACTATAAAGGTACATATATTGAGTTTTAGATATTTTCAAAATAAAATTAGACTAACTGGAAATAAATACGCCCAGCACTAGGCTAACATTGATCAGACTCAACATTCACTATTAGGGCGTATAGAAATAGAAGATCTTGAATTTTGAATCCAAAAGATATTTCGTTCATGCTGAAGTAGAAAGTCGTATAATTCTCTTGCAAGTCATGTGGAATACGACATTTCACTTTAACATTTACTATTTCATCTCAGATATAATAACCAAAGCTGCAAAAGCACTTTGTGACAAAACTACAGTCTGCATTTAGAATATTATTACTGAGAATGCATTACACTCATCACAAAGAAGGTCCAAGAATAATAGACTATGAATATGTATTGAGTTTTAGACATTTTCAAAATTAAATTAGACAAATTGGAAAACAAATACGCTAAGCACAATTCTCAGAATGATTAAATTCAACAGTCACTGTTAGGGCATACAGAAGATTTTGAACCTTGAATCCAGAAAACATTTCGTTAATATTGAAGAAGAATGTCGCGTAATTATCTTGCAAGTCATGTGGAATACGACCTTTTACATTAACATTTACTATTTCATCTCAGATATAATAACCAAAGCTGCAAACAATTAAAGCGCTTTGTAACAAAACGCTTAATCCACCAACTTAACTTCCTGGCTTTATTTGCCTTCTTCAGGGAGCAGTAAAAGTTTTTTGTAAATGCATATTTCCATTCCACAGGCTGGCATATCTCCTATAGTTTTTCGCCATTACATTTCGCCCTTTCGTGGAAACCTACATTTTCTATGGTCTCTTTTGCTACAACTCCCTATAGGTGTTTAAGGCCTTTTGTCATACAGCCCTTCAATGTACTGTCTCGACTGTTAACATGCAAAACATGCGAAACAATGCATAATGATATTCAATTCATAACAGGTAATGAAGTGAACATATTCTAGAGTGTATATTTATGAATTTTAGGACTCCTTTTTTTTTTCAATTATGATAATAGCCTCGTCTCTTTTCTTTTCTATCACACACCACCGAGCGCCCATTTCTGATCCGCTTGCCAGAGGTATGCCCTCTCTTCACCCACCCCTAACGCTACCCGAAGCAAAACTTGTTCCCGGTAGCGATTTTTACAGTCTAGAATTTTCTATGTAAATGTTATTGTCATTATAATGTATTGGAAACCTTACCTGCCCCTATCTCTTCACATTTATATCGGAACGTCCTTCAGCCCCTTCACNACTTCCTCTTAATCACATCACTTTTCAGATTTGGATATGGCAGAATACTATATTTTCTATACAAAAGCCACTAGATACTGGCAACTTCTCTTCACAGCAAGTTATCTATGTTTCTTAAGCGTTGCGATTATACAGAGTCAAACGTGTACGCACAAGTCTATCATAACAAGTTTACCTGGAATTCTTCAGTTTATATCTGATATGATTCATATGGAAATCTGATATTATTCATATGGAAATTTGATATTATTAAGGAACATGGCGCTATAAAATGAAGTGTTCCCACCTTCCGTCCCCTTCCTTAACAAAACAATGAAGAGAGGTAAAATTAAGGTTGTTGTTGTTGTTGTTGTTGCTTCTGTGCTGTTATGCCGCTCTTCATAAAGATGGCGATGAGAATAATAATCACGAGGAAAAGGAAGAAAATTATGATGTCACGGTGTATTACAGATGATGGAATAAGTTGCATCTACTAATGGTTTAACATCAATCTTTTTGGATGGGTGTACAAACTGTGATACATCCTGCCGCACATCGGACTTCAACATTTATGGGCTAGAAAGTACAATAGAATGCAGCCTGCACACCACCATTTTGTACCATTTTGTAGCGCTATCGCGCTAGTTGCATAGCACTGATAGCAGGGCATTTCTTGAAGAGAGTAGCGGGCACGACTTTGCGCACTGCATTGCTTGCATCCCACATTGTTCACTTGCGCCATAGCGCACCGCAGCGTACTTTTTGAATAGAAGAGAAGGGTTCGAGTGAAAGGGTATTTTGATTGACAATCTCATTCCCTTGGTTCAAGTGTAAAAGGACCTCTTTAAATGTTTTGGGATCTCACTTCAGAATGTAATGGGGTTACGAAATATCATTCACGTTTTCTTTCACACCAGTTTAACATGTCTTGCGAAATTGTAAACCCGTACTCCAAACGATGTGGATTTCTATACCGGCCAAATAAATTGGTGTGATATAACGAAGATAATGTTGATACCCCTATTTTTTAAGAGAGAACTTCCCGGTGGCACCTTTTCTTGACACAGAAGGACCATATCTTGTAGGCATGTTATACCCTTAAGGCTCGTTGTACTATTTTGATCTCAAGCCGTTTATTAATATTAAATGTCACTCATGAACTTGAACATCTCATAGCTTAGAAATTAGGATATGATCCTTTGGAATGCCAGTCCCTGAGACCCTCCTAGCACAGCAGGCAATAGTTAAACTCTTTGTTAAGTTCCTTTGTCTAAACCGAAACTGGTTAAACCGAAAATAAATGTTTGATTCCGCGAATTTCGTTTTAACTGTTGCCTCCAGTATATTTATCGGCTCTGGTAGAGACCTTGAAAGACTTGCAACTGGATCCACTAGGATATGTGATTCATACCTGTGAAACTAGACTGGACAACAGTCAACAATAATATGGAACTCCTGACTTCAGTGACTGCCCGCTCCTGTCCTATTTTAATATCCTTGACGCGACTGTCATATCGTGCCGTCGCGGTTTCTTAAGTGAACTATTACTATTCAGACAGGAAACTTAACAGGAGTATCGGAGTTAGATAGTACATGCTAAAGCCGGGTATGACTCATTTCCCCTCGTTCCCACATTTATCGCTCGTTCATCAAAGAAAGGTAGGGTAAAGGAACATAAAGAAAGGGCGAGAAAGGAAGAGGGAGAAATTCACACGCACATTTAGACAGCACTGGCCCTCGCTAGCCCTACAGGTAAAACACATTTTCCTCTCTTTTCCTTCGATGCAATATGCTCCATTCTTCACCTCTGATTTCGCCGTCTCTGATCTGTTTTCTTTCTCTCGGATGTGCCTCCTCCTGTGGTGCAGGCTAGCGGCGGCACGAGACCTAGTCTTGTATCCAAACAGTGTAAGTGTAGGTACTCGTAGATGGGAGTGGGAGGCTACGGGGCGAGTTAGCTCTGACTACGCGTGTATCAAAGGTGCAGTGCTGTAAAGTGGCCCTTAACACCGGGGACAGAGTGTGAATCGAACACAAAACCTCTCCATATTATTGATAACGGAGGTGCACGGAATATATACTTCATAGAACAGTCCAGGCCGGGATTTCATACCAAGGGATATACACTAACAATAAGAAAGCGAGGAGATCGATTCGATTACTCAGACCAGACGGAGACCCTTAGGAAGGTAAGGTTGACATGTGCAACTGTTTGCTTTCAATGAGTTCATAACGCAGCCTTGTATTATGTACGCAGTCGAAAGGAAACTAACGATAGTTTAATAAGCAATCAGAGCAGAACTCCGTGCCTTTTGAAACTGCTTTTGTGTCGATTATGTGTCAACATGTGATGGATTAATAATATGTTGCATCTACACGTATGTAAGAGATGATTGAGGTGAAGCTCTTCAGACCATGTTGTTTTGTTAAGGTAGCCAGTGGTGTTTTTCGTTGGATGCTAGAGCAATTCTTTGTGTACTGCAAATGGAAAGGCTACGTTGTGATTTAAATAAGATTTTTTTTAGTAGAATCTGTGAGTTTCGCATCTCTTGCGCTGAACTATGTCAATGTGAATTATTGTCACACTACCAAATGCTTGATAGAGAGTCCTAAGCAAAATTAAGAATACAGCTTGTTTCTGAAAACTATAGTGTGCCTTTATAATAATGATTTTACTGGAGTTTGTGGGTACAGCTTTCATTGCCATCTGGTACGGTAATATGAAGGATGACTATTCCATATGGCCGGCCATTTCACACTTTAAAGGGTTCTGTCGGAGACTGGCTCACTGATGAAGATTGCAATGCGTTTTATGGTAGTAGTAAGAAGCATTTTCGGTGCAGTTTGATCGGACTACAGCATCCGTGGTTACGTGTCATGTTAAGAATCATTGCTACATCATGCCTTACATTTCACAGATTATAGAGTCGTTGCGGAGCTGGTCATATAACGGAACAAAAATTGAAGACCTTATGAAACCAAGATGTGTTTTAATGAGTTTTCCTTGAAGTCTGGGTACAGCAACTCGAAGGATGCATGTCTTTATTTTCTATTTTCTTCGCTAGCTTTATTTAAATGTCTTTAAAAATGTTTGACTTGTTCTTTAGTGTGTCGCGATGATTTCAACCCTGCTTACCATTTCATTATTTATATAGTCTAATCCAGACAAGTGTAGATTTTCAAGATCACAAAGATTTGTCTAGTGCGAGAAAGTACATCTAGTGTTCACACTTATCTAGGCTATTTTTTTAGTAGAAATAAATAGTATAGCTGTTAAGATTGACAAGGTCAAATGATACAATTATGCTCAGTATTTTCTCCAGGACATATTAGTTGGGGGTGACATCTTTCCCTTGCCATAAATTTAAGGGAGATTTGCAAACTTTCAGATGGATTTCAAGTTTTTCTCAAGTAATGCAAACGTTGGAGCGCAGGAGAGAGGGGAAGATAGGCAGATATCCAGTGTATTGGTAGGGGAATTTTGATAGTAAAAGGGTAAATGGCATGATAGTGCAGTCGGGAGAATATACTGAATGAATGGTGCATGATAATACGTGCTAAAAAGTTTTCGTAATACTGATAACTGTGCATTACTGCGTTATCATGTGAACGATAATTTTGCATAAGCACGTCACTCCGTCATGTCACGATGATCCTTTCTGAGTTTGTATTATTGCAAAATTTGAGAATACATAAGTTGTTGTTTGCATTGAATGTGCACGTTTCTGCCGGATATATCTATATAAACGAACCGTATTACAAATTGTATCTTAAATTCATTGTTTCGAATTTTCGCCCGTGGGGCTTCCTCGGGAGACTAACAACTAACTAAACAGACAAGGTGCTGAATCCAACAAACCTCACCCACTCTCAAGCACATTCAAAAACAATTCACAATTCTCTCTCGCTCTTTCTCTCTCTCTCTCTCTCTCTCTCTCTCTCTCTCCACACACACACACACANACACACACACACACACACACACACACACACACACATACACACACACATATATATATATTATATATAATTCGTATATAGTGTAGTACACATGGCAACAGCTGGAGTTAGTGGGGCAAAATCATTTATTTGTGCTGATAAGTAGTAGATCTATACGATAACTTTTATTTTATCACAACTATGACAGTTGTGCTGCGCTGCCCTAATATTACCCCAGAACTGGTTCTAAGATTACTATGTGCTGCTACTTGCTTAACGAAACTAGGACGCATAGAAACTTCAAAGTGAGATAAGTAGCCTATGCAAAGTTCACTGCTCAAAAGTGTTGACACACCGGATGTGTTGTGGATCAGGTTGAGAAACATAATATCGCTGACTCAGTCGACATCCTATTTGTAACTTTAAGATAGAAACAGTCATAGATATACGGTTGGTGATAAAACTGGTGGGGACAACACAGTGTTTGTCGTGGTGGTTCTTACGTGTGTTCACTTTGTGTCACTGCTGTTCTTGATAGGCTTATATTATCATTATCGTACTCTTTTAGTCTCTTCTATTTTCTTACACCACTCTCACTTGACACGGCGATTCCAAATTTTCCCTTTTATCAAAAGAATTTCTTTACAGCAATTCGTTTTGGCTGTGTCTGACAGGAATTAATTTATCCTTTTAATATAAACCGAGACTGATTGCTATACTATCAAAGCTTTTCAGAAATTAGCGTAACTGACGGGGCATTGTTCTGGAATGGCCCTTCAGCGAATAGCGAGAACTGGTAAATTGAGAAAGCAAAGCACTTATAAAGTCTACAAACAGTGCACGCACGCATTTAATACAGCATAATGTATAGACTAAGCATGCTGATAAGCCTACACCTCTAATCAATGAAGCCAGGCCGACAGCACACACAGGAAAAAATGTTTTCCACGCGCACACACGTGCTCCCCCTTTATACACAAGGTCAGCTGAACTCATGCCAACATAACAGAGGATTCCACAGTCTTTTTTTCCCCTTTCTCCTGTGTGCTCAGCTATTAGCCCAACTTCCACCCTCTCTCTCTCTTTTTTTCTCCCATGTCCTTCTGAACAATCTTAAGCCAAATATCAGCATACCAGAATGAAGCATCACAGAATTGCCACTAACAAGACATTTATCCCGCCTGTCTGACCGTCCCTTCCTATTTCCTAAAACATAAAGCGGCTGTTTGGGCTGCTCGTCTACGTCTTTAGGTTAACGATGTTTGCTAAGCAGGTGTGTTGCGTTACGACGAAGTTAGGACAAAGTGACATCTTAACAGTTAAGCCAAGCAAAGAGTAGCCCAGGGGCCAAAGTTTATGAAAGTCGACGTCTTTAACGGTAAATGTATCTGTTTCTAATTCGCGCTTTATTAGTATTTCCGTCTGAAGTTATGTGATCAAAGAAGTTCGGTACAATCACGGAATAGGACCGATCTTGTAGCTAAACCAATGACTAAATGAACTGTATTAATGCAAGAGCGGTCCTGTCCCAGGAGATAGCCAGAAGTGCACCTATACGACAAAACCAACCGAAAGACCTGTTAGGATTGTTCACTTTCCCTCATCTCTCCTATAAGCAGCTCAAACGCGAGGCATACATTATTATGCTAAGTCTATGTCCGTAGTCTTAGTGAGTGGAGGCCACTAGATTTAGATCAGCTTTGATTTTGCGAATCGCTTCTAGGAACAGGTAGTCTCGGATTGCTCTGCTTTGATGTTCAGATTGTTAGTTGTTAGCCACAGGCGTCATAATAGGGGTGATGTCATTCCCTGACATTTTTACTGGCTGACAGATGCTGACCAATGAAACAAGCCGTTGCAAAAATCTAGCGTATCGATCTCCGATTGATTGTGCAGTGTCAATAGACTAGAACTGTGCAGCTTGATTTCACTGAAATTATATCAAAAAGGAAGATATCTCTACCTGCTGGCAAGGCTAGAATACGAGAACCATTAATAACAAATCCAGGACGACTGATTATGCGCGGAATTTGGCATAAAGTAGGCCACCGGTTGGAAAAATAGAAGGGGGAGGTTTGCAGACGAAATGCTTTAAGCAAGGGCAATAACTCTAAAAATTATATCGACTTGGCAGCCATGTTCTGGCATAAATTGTGAGAATGTGTATCAATATCGTACGGCAGATGTAGCAGGTAAGGACTGTGATGTGATCATTGGATCTTCTTGTTATCCAGTTAGACTAGGTCTATGCGTAAGTAGTCCACATTGTACTGACGCATTGACCGAGATCTAGGCTAGTCATTCGAATGTCCGTCGCGAGTATAGTCTAACTCTAGACTGTCTCGTCAATGCAGAATGAGTCAATCGGTAGCCGCAAGCGAGGGGCCATCGTCGTCGTAATGCGACGAAGGCTAACGAAAGGACTTGAATGTGTTAGCTGAATTGGCATCCTTTCATTTTCCTTTCAGACGGATTATGACACCAGTGAATGTTGATGCCTGTAACATGAGCTAATCCCGGTGATACGGAACAACAATATGGAGAGCCCATGGGGTGAACGAGACTGGAGCTTCTACACGGATTACAGTGAACTCCCACTTTGTATTCTTCAGCTTGACCCGGCAGATAGGGCAGTAATCCGCATAGCAGGTAAGGCGTGTGAATTCTTTATTTCTGTTGCTTCCCTTACACTATGGGCTTGGTTTATGCTCACATTAAGTGGCTATTTTATGCTTGTCAAGTCTTTCTTTGGGTGTGTGCTTGCAGTGGGTGTGACCTGGCATGTTCAGTTTATCTGTGAACAAAACGGTGTTCCTTTAAGAAAAAAATAACAAGGGAGACTAAAGGAGTAAAGCAATCATGTCACAATGACTTTTGTCTTCCTATGTAATTTTCATGGATTTTGCTGCGTCATTCAGTAAAAATTGTCTCAAAACTGAAAACTGAGTATCACACCAGTTAGAGGGTGAAAAACAAGGGTAAGATTTATCTTTAGCAGCTGTGGAAGTGACCATGTCTGAATAACCTTTAAAAGAAGCACTGGCGTCGAGACTACTGGAACTACTTTTTATCACGAGGAAAACACCCAATTCCCCAACTACAACTGTGGGGGAAGGTCACTGTCTTTTCATGTTTTTCTGAATAGCCCCTAACGGTACATTGGACCAAAGACAATAAAAAGTTTGATGGCTTTTGTAAATGGTTTATTCAGTTGTGGCTGTTACAGTTTATCAACTACTTTAAAAATAGCTGTGGAAACATGAGCAGTGAATGGACTAATGAAATTGGTCAGGGAAAATTAAAAGTTTCCTATTTGAGACGTGAAGAGTTGTCTATGGATGAAATAAAATATTTGAACGTTTTTAATCTAGAAACCCAATATGTTCACAGAACTTTATGCTATCAATCTTTTCTAGGTCTAGATTTTCAAAATATTAAATGCCTGGAATGAAATATATGGGAATAGGTTGGGGAACTTCTTGCACTATATATTATGATGATGATGTTGATGATGAGTATTTTGTTTTTAAAATCTGTAGTCTAGCTCTTGTGAGGCTCATGCCATTGTAATAAATGTAATGTTTAATTGGAATGGAAAAGACTTAAAAGTTGAAATTTTTGAACTGTCAAAGGTATATGTTATAATAGTCCATTTAAATCAAAACGCGCCAGTCAAACAATTTGTGCATCCTTATATAATATTATCTTGCCATTATCAAATGATGACGTTGATTGTCTCTCAGAAAGACATATAGTGAAATGGCCATCTTAACTGAATCAGACATATGGGTTTCAGTTTAGATTCATATACCTGAATGTCTGTAGCTTGAGGAGATGTTTTTTGAATTGCAGTTTCATGTGATACTGATATTGCCATCAAACGACATTAATAATGCACAGTTGGTGAAATTATAATGTACCATTTCCCCGGTAGATTATTTATGTTATTAGGTATTACAGGGAAAAATCAGTATTCTGTTTTTTAAAGAAACAGTAAAGTGGGTTATGATATAAATGGAGTTGACTATGTGTTAGAAATGTTAAAAGTCCAAAGAGATAAAATTAAAAGTAGCAAGAATGCTAAAGGTAAGCCAGAAAGACTTACTGGATATAAGCCTTGTATATCAAATGTCTAGATTTGTGACCTTTGCTGCTAACAGTTTAAGATGAAATGGTATGATAAAGCCCCGGTTCAGTTTTCAGTGTTTTTTTTTTTACCAGGATGTGCTAATTGTAGCATGAGATAAAACTCAATAAGCATTATATAAATTTGTCAGATAAGTACATTAGTGTTACAGGCTTTCTGCATAATATTAATGTGTAGCATTAGCATTTCCTGTCCTTGAACATTTGTAGCAAGATATCAAGTATCAGATTTTATAGCTTTCTGTGGGTGTTTCTATGATCATTAATGCATTGCTCTTTCTCCTTTTCTGATTAGTTTGTAGTGTTGTTTATGCTGAAATGGATTCTAGGTTTTTAACCACACAAATCTGGTCTGGTGATTTTGATTTCCCTTCCTGCAGTCATGCACTTTGGTAGGGCTAACATCGCAACTCACTACTTCAGCTTTCAAACAGTTTCTGTCGGTGCATCATGCCACTGAAACACAATGATAGGTAGTTGGCTGCCCTGATGCTGTTGGCTGTGTGCCATCGCTTAATGCACAGAAAAAGATACAGCAGTTCAAATTTCTGGGGACTTCTTATGATGATTGGGAAAAAGGAACAAATTCTCATCCAGTGTAGAACTGGAAAATGCATTAACTGGCATTAGCTGAGAAAATACTATCTCATTATTGGACAAAAATGACTCACATATTGCAAAACAAGACTATAAGCAAGGTTTTAATTTTAGGAATTTTTATACATTTAATCATATCACCAAATTCCCTCATTTATATCAAACAGATGTTTTGCTGAGTAATGTTGTTCCCTGAATTTTAAGAATTCTCTCTACCAATGCACCAATGATCTTTGCTCATGATCAGATCTGACATAATTTGAAATAAAGTTAAACACAGTGATTCTTAGATTATTCATAAATGTGAAGGAGGTGGTGGAAAGTAAAATGAAAGAAGACTTGCAGTCTATGGGTATTGCTGGGTTAGGTTTGGGGGGAACAGGGAATTGCTAGATGATTTATGCACATTTGTTTTAGCCTTTGATCTTGTAAACCAGTAAGACAGATGGAATAGGCTAATGCATGACTGTATCCGCTAATCTGTGTGATTTAGAGGATAAATGGTGTCTACAGTTGAAGCAGGACATTGCCTTTTGTTGGGTTGATGCAACAGTGAAAACATCCATTACAAAGAGAGCCAGCAGACACTTACAGCTCATTCCTTGCATTGAGACATTTTTAAAAGAAATTCATATTGATAATTTTTATTATGGCTCTTTCTTCTCTTTCAGTCTCAAATTGTAAATAAATCTTGTAAATCATAACTTGGAATGTGATTCCCCAGTTCATTGCTCATGTTCATTGGTTACTGTGATATGGGAGATAATGTAATGGCACAAGAAAGATCATCTAGTTAAGTAACACGGAATTTTGACTCTGAACAAAATGCTCATGATCATTCCAAGAGGGAGGTATATTGATAAAATATAGATCAAAAGAGCACAGAATGTTTTGTATACATACCCCAAAATTTGAATTTCCGGAATTAATTTTAAGCAAGCAGTAGTCAGGTATTCCGTTATTCATATCTGCTTTAAAGTATTTCCAAAAGTGATGGACATGAATCCATATTTCAGTCTGTATACAAGAAAATGCCCCTGAACTGTAATATACAGATGATACTCATGCCATGCCAGGTCATTTACGTATCTGGTGTCAAGGGTGAAGAATGTCTGGCAATTTTAGTTTGAAATGAAAGTGGGTTTACAGTCTGCCCCTTCCAACCCAGCTTGCACTACTTAGCTGCAAATGGATGATCTTCTATTTTGGGAATCAGATTTTATTTTTTGTTACAGCCTCATGTCTGTTCGTTGAAGAAATGTACAGGAAAATTTATTGACACTCATGCTAAGCACTGTAAGCTGCTGGGCTTTTGTCTGGCTTTAGAGATTACCCTGACCTCTTTATCGCAACTATTTTAATAGCCATGCTAAGGAGAGACTGTATTACATGATAAGGTAGTTGATTCTCTAACCTTTAATATTGCAAGCTCAGTTTCATCACATGTTCATTTTGTTTGAAAAGTCTTCCTTTAATTTAAATATATCTTTTGAACCATTTATATCAGCTCTTCTCTTGTACCTGTTTGAGTGCCTGTAATTCCCTGTTATACTATGCCAGCATAGTAGGAACGATTATGGTCAAAGTTATATCATTACATTGACTTAATAGAATTGTTTTCTCATATGTATGAAATAGAAACTCCTGCACTTTGTTTTGTGTGTATTGTCTTATACTTGGCTCTGGTTAATCGCAACTTCTTGGGAGCCAGAAAAAGTTGGAGTGAAGATTATCCGGTTACTGATATATTTATGGAAACTGCATTAGTATTTGGTCTTCTGAAAAGATTTGTGATTAGTAGGGCTTAACTTTATTACAGCTGATCAATTCATTGTTACCAAGAAATGCTTTTTGTAAAGACTTCTGATTTGGGATGTCAGGAAAAATGTACAACGTTCTTTTTAACAGAAAAGTTTTGAGGGTGTGGAAAGGGCTACAGATGGGTGGTGACGTATCACATGCTGATTTCTTTTGGAGGCTGAATAACCTGCATTTGTGGACTGATGTTAATGGGTTGCTGGGGAGAGGGAATAGTTGATAGGGAACTGCAACTCACAGTGGAATCTGAGGTTTGGGAAGATTGGGAAGTGCATGGTCATTAGTGAATGGTTTGTCTTCTGGTTTCCCATTATGTCTTTGGTTGTACCAGTACTGCTTAGTAAACTTATAAACCTGAAGAAAATGACACAAGAAGGCTATGCTTTCCGTGTTTTGATGCCAATAGGAAGTGTTGTGATAGCCGGATTAAATAGGAAAGACCCTAATAGCTAACTGAAGGATGTGGGTCTAATTTGCATTATAAGCAAAAGCTCAGAACTGGTAAATATCAAAGATGCTTAAGCGCATGTTCTTTACCTGGGGACAAACACAGAGGACCCCCATCTTGCTTTGTAAGAGATGTCGCAATTTAGCCATGTGGGCATCATGTGGGATGAAAGGGTTATCAACAAAGGCTTGAAGTTTGGTTGGAAACATCTGTCTGCACCTGATTTCATTCTTCTTCCAAACTGTAACATAACCACTCTCAGTGATAGATGGAAAGCAGTGTGTGTAGATCAATTTAAATACATGTACATTTGATTAAAGCGGCAACATATACTTGCTTCCAACTTTTAGTGAAATACTGAAGTTCAACGGCTAGTGGGAAATGAAATAACTCAGCTGATAAAAGCCACAGGTCTGCATAGTTTTCTTTACCGTGTGTTCTACAAAACAGTCTTCTCCTTTGACATCGACGACAGCACCTCGTCGCTAACTTACTAGTAGACCCGGAGTAGGCATGTGACTTTTAAGTAATATAGCTAGCGTTACTTATCATGGCATGTGACTTTATGTGTCATTAGAAGAGGTGGCCATACTTTACGGGGTTCTTTACCGAACATGTTGGTGCCTCTTATTAGAACAAGTTGCTGTACTTGACTGAATGACTGTTTGCATATTTGGCAACGTTTACGGCAAAGTAAACATGCGGGTTATAAAACAGACGGAAGAATAAAAAGGTTAATGTTGAAACTAAACCCATGTGTATTATTGAAATGTTTAGATTCACACATGCTCATAATTGTCAGGCTAAACTTGAATTCTTATCTTTTTGAACGGTTGGTTGTATGGATATTATTATAATTCCCTATAACGGGTAGTTCTATTCGGAGGCTTCTGCAAACATTATAAAAATGGTAGTGATAATGTGTAACAGGTGTAGGTATCTACAACATTTTATCTTCACTGACAAAATTCATCATAAGGATTACAATAATAAGACTGACAGTTGATACACACAAGTCCAAAAATACCTTGACTACGGTCTGTATTGTCCCAGGTGTAACAGCTGTGTTGAGGGAGCCGCTAGATAGACGCTCCAGTCCTATAGGTACAAGCAGTCATCGGGCACACCTGGTGGCTATTTCGCTCAAATTACATGTTATTCTTGTTCTCGCCTCCACGACAAATGGCCAGGCGTATAATAGATGATAAAACTTGCAGAACTGTCCACCAGTAGCCATGTTGTTTTTTTGCCGTAGTGAAAATAGTGTCCTGAACATAATTCGACCAACTGTGGTTGGAAGTCAACACCTCTGTGCCAAGCGACAGTGCATTCTTATGTGACTTGCTGCTTGTCACAGTCGGCGGAGTCTTCGCCTCGCATAGTTTCGCCAGTTATTCCGGGCCTTTAACAATAGAGAATGTGAGGAATGATATATTTGGCAAAGGTGACGGCCCCTCTCTTATGCCACTGTCTCCTCACCCCCTCGCTGCAGAGCTCGGTTTCTGATTTCTTACTAGTTGTCTACGTCATCTCCTTCAGTTTCGTATCTCTTCACATATATGACACCCCGCCCCTACCCTCATTCCTTTCTTCCACTCCTCTCGAAATCTCCGCCCTCCTCTATTGTGGGGTCGCCGTGCCCGGTGCCTGCTAGCCCAAGTGTAATGGGTTATTGGAGGTTTATAGGCTTAGCCCGCATTGCTTGAGAGTAGAGACCAGGTTTTGGCGAAAGCCCCAATCTATTTTGTGTTCCATTCAAAGGTTCCCAGATCTCTCGCGTCAACCGTGGCTGCACTATGACGGATTTTGCGAAGAATGTAGGGCTGCTAGTCGAGTTGAGGGTGCCGGGGGCTGGTGGTGTTTGTTAAAGCCGCTATCTACCTGGATGTCTGTGAATGCTAGGCAGTAGAGCAGTTGTATACCTGTGCCTATCTAGAATAAGTGGTGTTGAAGTGTGCAGTGCTGCTGTGAGGGGATTTCATGTCATCGCTCAACTCGCTTTCTTTTTTTATTACAAGTGATTTATTACTGGCTTCTATTCTAGTACCATTCCTTTTTGTGTGAAAACAATAGAGGGAGATATCACAGATGTAAAGTAAGTTGATTTCATTCCAGATTAGCCAAGAAAACCATATCCTCAGCTGTATTTAAGACGTCGCCGTTTAAAACACATTAATATCTCTACCATAGATACTGCCAGTAATCCTAGTCTTCTTCACTGTCACAGGAGTACGTATAAGTGTAGTTGACTCTTATGAAGGGCTGCCATTGTTGAAATGGGCGAGGCAGATTATTGCTAGCTGTAAGGATTTTACGTATGAGGATGTTTATAGTGAAAGGTCGCAGTGAAAGGTGATGGTTGTAGTACACTGCGTGATTTGTAGTGGTAGTTTTTATCGCCTGGTGTGTATCGGTAGTGTGACGAGGGAATGTTAACCCCATACTGATCGGGTCAGGTCATCTTTCGTGTCACTGTCAGTGTTATTCAGTACTCTGTTGTTCACACGATTGTGTGGGCTGTACCTCTCAGTTTGATGGTGATTGTGTACTGATGGCATCTCTCCGTTATCTTGCTGTGATTGTCTGTGTCACAATACTAGTTTAGTTTACAGGCTGTGATTCCCTCTGTCACAATATAATTTGCAGGCTCTGCATTGTATTGAAATTTACAAGTGGATATTAACGAAATCCTGATTGTGAGAGAGAAAGTGAAAGAAAGAAAGAGAGAGAGAGAGAGAGAGAGAGAGAGAGGNGAGAGGGGGGGGGGGGAAGAGAAAGAGAGAGAGGAAGGATTGTTTGTGCTTTTATGATGACTGTTTTCATCGACCATGTAACATAACAGAACAGTGGGTGGGAATAGTTAACCATATCATACTGATCGCGAAGATGTGCATCAGCAAAGCTAAATATGGTAAATTTGGTAATGACTTCCAGGTTTTTGAATCTGAAATAATGTTAAGAAAAAAATACCTTAATTAATGACTACGTATAAAATAGTGACCATGTCACAATTACTATGTAAACGGTGAGGTTTGAAGAAAAAAAAATAGAAAAAAAAGGCAATGATCATAGGAAATGCGAAATACTGTATGTCTTGGTGTACAAAGTCAATCTACAATGCTTCAAGCAGTGTATTTTTCACCTCATTCATTCATTCATTCATTCATTCATTCATTCATTCATTCATTTTCATTCATTCATTCATTCATTCATTCATTCATTCATTCATTCATTCATTCATTGCACTATAATGCCTGGCGTAATGCCTAATAAACTCAACTTGAACTTGAACTATTAAGGCAGGACAGTTAGAGCTTGCATTCGTGCACCACAGCCACTATGACTGACCTGAGGCAGTTTCGAAAGGGTACAGCGAAATCTTGTATTAAAAAAACAACAACAGAGAACAGTGAAACTGAGTGAATCTGAGTAATATTAATATTGGTGAATTTATTACTTCCTGAGAGAGAGCGAGCGAGAGAGGGAGAGAGAGACAGAGAGACGCAGAGAGAAAGAGAGAGAGAGAGAGAGAGAGAGAGAGAGAGAGAGAGAGAGAGAGAGAGATAGAGACTTCTTGAGTGTAACTTTTTCTTGATGACTCTGCAGAGATAGCATCTCTTTATTATCTTGTTATGATTCATGTGTCAATAATAATATTCATGGTATGGCTAATAGTGAATTTAGAATAAACGTTAGCGAAATACGGCTGTTGTGTGTGTGAGCGTGGGAGAGAAAGGAAAAAAGCTTTTGGGAACTACCCACATCTCTGTTGAATTATTTGCTGCGAGACGAGTACTGCAATACAGTGGAGACATGCTTTGTTCTGATCTGTAAAGTTCAAGGGATAGACGGTACGATCTGGCAATGGTTATTCACTGGAGTGGATATAGATAGGTCAAGATTGCTGTTTGCTTGCTGTGAAGTGCTTGTTCACACGAGCCATGATTCACCTGTTTGGTACGTCACTAACAGTTTCTCTTCGATAAACATTAACATTCTGTTGGAGACCTATTCAGTGTATCCAGTGCGATGTTTTTCCCACCGGTATGCAACTTACGCACGTTGTTATTCCCGAATGGATGGGATTTCGTGGATATTACAGTTTCCATTTAACATTCCCTTTGTTTGGATTCCATTACGTGGCACTCATGATTTTGTAAATTGATCTGCTTTCGCCATGTCTGAAATCTTGACGCCTCACGTTACAGCTGCTAAAAGTTTTATGCGACTCTTAGTTCTGTCCCATCACTTTACACCACTAGCAGGCTTGAAGTAGGAAGGTTCATTTTGTGTACACGGCAAATAATGGGATAGGTTTTTCACTGTGAGCCAATGTGTGGCATGAAACGCAATGCAACGAGTTTTTCAAACCCTTTTTTTTTTCTCACTTTGGTTACCGCAAGCCTTGCATGCAGGAGATCAGCTGCTTGAAGTGTTAAAACAGCCGGTGAGATGATGTAGATCTACCTTGTTTCCAGTCATTGCGTCGTCACTGGTTATGACTGTAGGCGTGTGAGTGTGCTGGGACGGTGCCAGAGTGCCTCGTGTTGTCTGATGCTCATTGAAAGCAGATCATGAAGATAGCATGTGAAATAGTTCACCCTTCTCCTCTCTCTGTGTGCAGAATGATGTGATACCAGGTCGGAGCCGCTGTTCACTTTGTTTTCAGACATTCTAGCTGCCTAAATTTGTGAAATAGTTGAATAGTATAACCTTTTAGACAGTGTTCGATTTGAGTCAGTTTGTCAAATTTGTTTGATTCTGTTTACAGGTATTAGCAGGTGCTCAGACCCGTGAAGTGGTCGAATATAACTTCTCAGAAATTATGTGATTTCAGATGCTGATATTTGTCAGGCTCCGTATACAGTCATTTTCAGGTGCCCAACTTGTGAAATAGTCGAATATAATTTGATTTGATGACAGGTTGTATTTTTTAATTAGATTCTAAATACAGACATTGCCAGGTGCTGAAACGTGTGGGAAAGTCGAATATAGCCTCTCACACTGTATGTAATTTGTTGTCAGGTTATAATGTTGTTTGTTGGTGGATTCTAGCAGACATTGCTAGGTGCCCAAATGATATATGAAATGTTAAAATTTTGTCCTGTCATACCTCTTGCTGATTTGATGCCAGGTGGTGTTATCTGTTCACATTTGTAAGTTCACTTTCAGACCATGGCAGTTGCCCGAAATCTTTGAAAGAATTGGAGTCTTGTCCTATCGTTTCAATCTGTGCTCAGGTCTGATGCCAGGTTTGATTATCTGTTCACTTCTATTTTCAGACACTGCCAGGTGCAGACATTTTGTATTTTATTTGGCTTTAAATACTTTGGGTGGAGAGTTAATTGTTTAGGATCTTCTCATTACGGTTGTCGGATCTTGTGAGATAATTATTTCCCTTGTTAATAAGCTGACTGGTTAAACATCACTTCACAGTTGTTACACCCATTTGAGGTTAATCATGTTTATAAACTGCCTGATATTGTACTTTTTTTTTCTTGAGAATGTGTAAACTGCTGTCTGTCTCACGTGGCATTTTCACTTTCTGGTTGAAAGCACACCGGTTGTTTAGTTTTGTTAGCTTTAGGTCGTCTTTGGCAGACATCAGATCAGCATTAATTTGCACATTGTACAGCTGTACAGGAGGCAAACAAGAAGCCTCAGACGACTGACTCTACCACAGTAGCCATAATGATGGATGGGACATGGTATTTATTCTCTCAGCTGCTGAAGTGTGCACCAGGTGTTGCTTATGTCACTATTCGGAAATGTATCGCTTTATTCTGGGCAGGGACGGGTTTAGCTATCAAATAATAGGAACCGAGCACTCTTCGCCCATGGTATGTAGATTGAAACACCCAGATCGTAACAGCACAAAGTGCCTCGGGCATCAATGTGTTGGGTATCATGTTTATCTCCCCCTGATGCCAATGGGTGCCAATGTCTGGTAATGCCGGCACACCTGGGACTGTGGGGGCAGATGGAACTTCCAGGGCTCGAAGAGAAAGGGGAAAGGTTGAGAGGGTGAGACCAGCACACGCCTTTGTACTTTTCGGTACCGGTAGCGACAAAGTATCTTCAAGCGTTTTATGTTTTTGTTAGAGACTGCGGTATTTTTTTGTTTGTTTGTTTTGTTTTTGTATTTACCACTTCAACAGCTTTTGCAGTATTTAAATTTCATCCTGAAATGTTTGCCAGTGAGCAAGTTGTACTGCACTGCTCTTCATTTCAACAAGGATTTTGTTTAATATTGTCTGAGAATTTAAACCATCCTTAAACCTTACTAGTTTTAAGATATCAAAGCGCTTAAAGGTATGATAAGCATTAGTACATCGGAATCGCGATCTGCTTATTTTGGTACGCCAAGCAATCTCGAAAGCAGATTCTATGGAAAACAGCTGAGACTCAATCCCGAGAATAGGAAACAGCAGTGCAAACTAAGTTTAACATTCCGTGAACAAGTATAAATCTGTTTTCTCAGCCGAATATTTTGTGACAGCCATGATGAATTTTAAAGGGTTAATGGGGCTAGATAGAGAGGAAAATTACGCCACAGGTTATTTTCCAAAGAATGGGAAGATTAAGATAGTGTAGCAACAGCAGGAGAACACTGAGGGCCAACCTCTGCACAAGGGATAGTTTTGCAGGAGTTAAGTCGTCAACATGAAAGCATGTGTCACCCCATCCCGACCTGTGTAATGAATTTACTCAGATTTAGCCACCGTCGCTAACTCGACGTTCCGGTTTGGGCTTCTCCCGTGTCTACTCTTCAAAAACATCTGCAATGATACACCTACGACTCTGTTCTTGTTTCCTGTCTTACCCTCCCTGCTGTATGTTAGGCCTAAAGTGTAGGTTGTGCTTAGTAGGGAGGACTTGCGCTTTCACACTTGACGGGTTTCGCGTTAGTTGATCTCCGGGACCCGGGAGACTACTTTTTTATGCATGGAAGGTTTGCATGAATAACATTGTCTCGGCCAGCAGTTCGTCTCTTTCTCTGTTCTTAAAGGTGTTTATACAAGTGCGTCTTCGTCATACCAGTTCTGAGAGAATCCGATCTTATTCATAAACTGTTGAGCAGATTTTATTTGCATTCCCAGTTATGACAGTTTAGGAGTGAAACCAGCTATTATTGATGGCAGTCAAGCTGTTTTTAGTTCCCACCCTATTATACCAGTGCTTTTCATTTGAGGACAGTGAAGCAAGCAGAGGAATGTGCAGCAGAAATTTATACCTTGGAAAAGTTTGATAAAGTGGTGTATTCAGTTTTATAGATGTTCTTATGCCCGCTCTTCAGAACTTCTTGAACAAAACAGTCGTTTCTCGCTTTGCTTATTCATCGTGTGTGGGTTGCCAGAATACACAGGACTAGTTTCTTACGAGCTGAGATTTCGATAGATACGCTATGATAACCCTATGGAAGGTTATCTCTTCTGTTCCCGCCCTTCCTCCACGCCTGGCCGGAAAGGGAACCTCTGGTACCCTTGTATGCAACAGATAACTATTATCTAACGGGAGATAAAAAGAGTTGTTCGTGTTTTATTATTTCCAATCTAGGCCAGTCATGTTCCCGTTTTCTATTTGTCCCTAATGATAAAATGAGTGATTCCTGTTTTGTGCGATCATGAAAGTTTTATTCATGACTTAATAAATTATTTGCACTATTCGGTTTAGGAAACATTTCCACTCTGTCTGTTATCTTTTCGATAGCGAAAATGAAAGTCTGTCTACTTCTCCAGGGACTCCTGGCGATAAAGGAAATGCTCAGTAATAGCTCTGTATGCAGTATGAAGTGCATTAAATTTCATTCAGTGAACGTCTAAGAAACGACCTGTCATTACGCGATAACCACATTTTATCAGTCTTCAATATGCATGTGTGTTCATCTTTAGCTATTACAGTTCCGTCTGCTGTGCAGCATGGAAACTTTGCGAATAATAATGCATCATGCTTCCAGATTATACGGCGATTTACATAGAAAGCTAAGATTTAATGAAGATCATGCTGTAGTGGCGATAGCATTCCACATACATGCATAATCCATTTAAAGTGTCGGAAACTGACAAAAACGTAGGCGTGGCCAGCAGACAGTTCCATTGGAATCTCATTTGTGCAATCGTCCTGGAAGCCAGAGCATATCTTGCATTGATGAAATTGTTTTGGATTGATATATTTATTGTGTTTATCGTGGGCTGTTTTGGATTTTATTCCCGACAGCGGCATGGCAACATCTCGTGACGTCATGCCACAGCCTGTTTCGATTCGAGAGATCTTAAGGGAGTTTCTAACCAGCCCAAAGATGCAAGACTTCATTGTTGGTATTTCTAGCACGTCAGACCGAACGTGACAAGCGTTGAGAGGGCGAACAATTTTCACCTTTATGACATTTTGGAAAGGAAGGCTCTGAGGGCGTTTCTTGGTTGTATTTAATGGAGATTTGCTGAATCTCTTTCCGCTGTCCCCCATCCCTTTCTTCCCCCACCCCTTTTTCCCCCACCGTTGGCTTTACAGAGCAGCAATACCGGAAGACAAACTGTCGCTAGGATTGCTGGCAACTTCGGTACCTTATGGGTCTTCGGAAAATACTCCCTCATTTTTCCTTGTCGTCGAGTACTTATCAGATCTATCTTGGCAGATAAGCCGATAGCTGAAAATGCTGTCTTTTGAAAGACACAATTCCCTTCGGTACGTGAGGTTGGAGTTTTTTGGTAAAATTAGATCATTATTAGGCCATGGAAGCTGAAAAGTAACAGGGCTGTTGACATGTCCCCGTGACACTAATGACCGCTGTTAAGTCTTAGCATCGTAAATGGTGATGTCTCCCGCTTGCAATTTTTGCGCTTGAAAAGGTTAAGAGTTCGGAGCAGTGAGCGTGGCTCTGACTGTCCAGTGGCCGTCGTTGCAACCTTATGATCTTGGGTCATGAAGGTTTAATGGACAGCAGATACTATTTGACGTGAATTTTTTTAAAAATCGCATTAAAACAATGAATAACTGATGATAAGGAAGAGGGAATAGCGTGCATTGGTAGCATACGTGTGCTCGTACACATGATACCGGTCAGGCACATGCTACATTCTGAAACTATTCAAGCATAGCCGTAGGTATCTGTATGGTTACGGTCCGCTATTTTGACACAGCTTAGAGGAACGGTGATATTTATAAACATCGAATTGCCCGTTGCAGGAGCTCGTGTGAAAAGACCACATTAATAATGCCCCACATTGGCCCGGAGTCTGTGTTTATCGCACTGAGATCCAATTCAGGTATCGATTTGCGAGAAACTGGTTCATTTGGCCGCGCGCGCACACCCACACCCACACGCGCGCACAATTCGTCAGTAAGATTGCTAATACTGGGTCGAGTGTTCTTCTGTTTTCGAAAATTTCTGGCTTGAATGTTGAAGATAGTGTCGTAGGATAAGACCATACTGATGTACAAGGGTAGATCACTTGTTGATATACTAGATCCCAGAAACATGAGCATTTAGATTAAACAGAGTGGAAGATGATGTTACTGATATGGTCTTTCCAACTCACTGTGCTACTAAAGTACTGTCCCTGAATGCAAAAAAAAACCACCACCACCACCAACAACAAAAAAATAAAGGTTATGTTTGTAGCAGTGTTATTGGAAAGGAGAGAGTGAGTTGCCTTAGAGTGACATTTCTTTTGTTTTAATCAAGAAGTCATCTCGTATTTGTAGAGGTGTGTAAAACGCGTGAAAATATGGTCTTACTTCTTACTACCTAAGCAGTA
This sequence comes from Ellobium chinense, assembly GCA_033807755.1. Classification (NCBI taxonomy): domain Eukaryota; kingdom Metazoa; phylum Mollusca; class Gastropoda; order Ellobiida; family Ellobiidae; genus Ellobium; species Ellobium chinense. The sequence goes on along the minus strand of JAWQUT010000086.1, from coordinate 465,772 downwards.
AAAAGTCATTTGCGGTCAGAGGGAGATTACAACATGTCCCTGTTTAGTCAAAGTTTTAAGTACAGAGGATTTTCTCTAGCTCTGGCCTAACCGTTGTGTTTGCATACTTACACTCAGTACAAATAGTGTATACTGCAAGGTCCCAAGCTACACAGCTCACAAAGCTTGGCATAGTGTCAGATGAAGGTACTTGTTAATTCATTAGCTTTAGCCATTTGGGACCCCGTGAGTAACTAGCTGCAGCACGAACTCTAGCGTCAACATCTTTTTGGATAGTCGCGTTCGAAAACACGGCCCCCAAGCTTGCCATTTAATTTGAAAAAGGTCGATGTACACTCGAGGATTTGCTGTGATAGGAAATATGCGCATCGATCGTGCATGGCTTGTTGTCCCGTGTACAGTATGGTTTCACTAGGGTAACAGGAGAACAATATTCACAAGGATTTGTGTACGTTAGATCTGGGAGGTAGGGAGACGGTTAAAGGGAGACTAGACTAATTTCTGTAAAAGTAAAATGTACGTGAGTGGCTGTGATACCTACCAAATGTTTGGGTCTTCTTCAGTCATGTTTACACGAGTCTAGCATTGGTACTTGCTTTTTGTTTGGTTAGAGGAAGGTGTCTGGTATAAATTGTGTGGAATTGAGATTCAGTCACACAGACAGTGGCTCGGTGTTTGTCTAGGATGTTCTAATGTTATAATGGTCTAGGGAAACGTAGAGTCTAGAGATGAGTAAGATCGATTAGCATTTGTGTGTGCGTTTTATGTGCATTGTGAAGTTCGATCTTGTTCTTGGCTTGGTAACCCCGTATTACTCATGGCCTGGGAGTTTCCCAATCGAGTGAGTCAGCTGTGTTGGTCGGTCATGTTTGATAATAATGTGATGTTATCTCATGGATAGGCGAGTGAGTGAAAAAAAGCAATGAAAACTAATGGACACCCGTTTCGAGTCATGGATTGTACTGGCTAGCAGACAGAACCCTCAGTAGGAGTTTCGATAACGCCCGGGCCGTGCTGAGGGCACGAAGGCGATCACTATGGATCCCATGTACGGAGATTATAATGGATTCGACTATTTCGATGAAGCGCCAAAGAGTCCTATGGTGCAATATGAACAGGCCAGGAGAAGGGACACAGGTAAGGACGTTTTCTGTAAAACCAGTTACACGACTTTTGCTGTAACTTTCTTCAAACTTGTTAACATCTTCGAAATATGTTTTCAAAGAGTATTTACATTATTAGCATAAGAACCTCAGGTGAGGCTATAAGGACACCGATTTTAAGAAGATTTACAATACATGGGTAAGATACGCAAAGAGATAATTTTATTTCAGGAAATGATCCTCAGGATCTCAGATAATATTGTAAAAGTTGAAGCTGTTACGACTTGGGTTAGAAATTGCTTTTGTCTGTGTTTTATTGTTGTTTGTGGGT
>JAWQUT010000086.1:444219-454524 GCA_033807755.1 Ellobium chinense | reverse complement strand
CGCACACACACACACACACACACACACACACACACACACACACATACATACATACACAGAATGTCCCTTCTCCACTTTCCCACAGAATTTCGCTCCTCCCTCCTTTTAAAGTAGATACTTTCCTAAACTATGATTTTTAATGTTCCGCGCTGAACGCCAACCCCAGTACAGTGTACCTTTCATGCTCCTCTCACCTTGTAAGCTTGGTTCGAGACTATGCCTGTATCAGTCGCTGACAGGATATTGGTGTTGAATAAATATTATTTCAAAGATTCATAACCGGTAGCAAAATGGCACCAGTGGTTTTATCATGGGTAATTCAGCTGACCTGGAACGGCTCCATTGCATTGTCACCCTCAGCAGGGATAGTCTTGTCATGAGGTCTCCTGGGCTTTTCATGTGGGATTCAGAACTGTAGGGCCATAAGGAGTGGCATTACTGCCTGAATGAGAATGGGGATTTGAAAAACAATAAAGGCCGGTGACCCTAGTAGTACCAGGACATTGAGATTTCGCGTGTTGTTGGCTTTCAAGATCACAATGTTGATATGATTGGAATATCATGTTTGACAGGGAATCGCCATTGTTTGGACGGCAGTGGAATGGAGAAAACAGAGCTTTAATCTTTGGAACATCTTGTTTATGGTGGAAGTGGGGGGTGAGGGTGGAGGGCATACAGTTTGATATAAATGGTTAAGATGGTAGGGGACGGGAGAGAGAGAAAGAGTGAGAGAGTGTTTCTTACTTGTTATCAACATCTCCCACCATTGCATTTAGTTTAATAGGGTACTTTGACTGGAGCTTTTAATAGTTTTGGGATGGGTACGTGACATAGCCTTGGGGAGCAAGAGAATTGAGGAGAGAGAGCTAGGGAGAGAGAATGAGCGAGAGAGAGAGAGAAAGAAAGATTAACACAAGTGCTGAACAACTTGCACTACTGCATTCAGCTCGATAGGGTTCCTCTTTGTGATGCAGCTTTAGCAGTTTAATTTTGGAAAGGATGAAACTGGCGTTTATACAGGGTTTCTTGATGTGGCATAGCCTTAGGGGAAAAAAGATAATGGAGAGAGATAGAAGAATGGAGAAAAAAAGAGAAAGTGAAAGATGTTATGTTACCTGGGAGTTTGGACAGTTCCGGAGATTTTCCTGACGTAGCATACTTTTATGCTGGTTTGTGGCCCCCTGAATGGTGCCGAAATGTCACGTCACCTCTAATAAAGCATACTTTCTTGACGCCTAATGTTCCAGGCAGTAGGCCGCCCGGTCAGTTGTTGCCTTACCAATCACTCGTGAAGTTAACACGTCTAATCCTTAGGCCATAACCATTGCTCTCTTTGGCTTCCAGTCACCTGTGAAAACTAACCTTTCAGAGATTTTCCCTTGTATTTTTACACACGGGTGGTCAGTTCTTTTGTCGTGTGATCATGCGTCCAGTCAAAGGATATTTGCTTTATTCTTTTCTCTTTGGCGTAGGGTCTAGGTTAATCAGCAGATTTGCTTGAGAGTGTACAAACACCACTTCTTCCTGTGACCCGGTGTGTAAACCAGTTTGGAGGTCGATTATCAACTCTTGGACTCCAGCCCGCCAGTTTTGTTTTGTATTTTTAGAATGTTGGAGGGTTGCAAGGTTTCCTCCATGTACTGCTAGAGGACTAGGACACATTGCTGCTGATGAATTGGTCCCGGGATGGTTTTATGTTGCATATTTCTAGGGTTTTTTTTGAGAATCTAGCATTCTGTATGAATAATGCCACTCTGATGATCTAGTTTGAACGTCTTTGACCCTTTGAACGTCTAAAATGTTAGAGAGGGTTTAAGGTTTCCAGTTTGTGCTGATAAATCGATAGGAGCCTTTGCAGATGAGAAATTAGACCGGGAGTAATGATTCATGTGGTGATATCTTGTCTGATATCAGAACCACCCATTTTTGGAATGAGATTGCCATGCCCAAATAGCGAATCTCTTATACAGAGCACACTGACCGCCGACAACAAAGCATGGCTCAGGCGCAACATTTAATTCATTAACTTTTATCAAGGGAATCATCGTTGTCCCGGCGAATTCAAAATACCGTCTGGCGATTAAACGAATGTTTTACAAAGAGTTGATTTTGTAAAAATATAAAGTCTAATTAAATAGGCAAACTAATGTCGTCATGCAGCTCGGCATCAACAAAAATAAATGCTGCCACATCAGATTTCATGAATACAGTAGGTGACTTCATTATGAAATGTACAGATGGTACATAGATGCGTCTCCATAACTTTATTATAAGTATGTTTTTTTAGGATTAGAACTGAACATTCGTATCAATGATATCTCAGTTACCGGTTTCGAGGTTTATATTCCTAAGCACTGGCGTTTCCCTTTCCATAAGCACTACCACCATTTTCACAACTGTCGTCAACATAACCAGTGCGGCCTATATCTGAAGCGATAGATGCACGTTCATAACGATCGTACCTTGTCACGAAACCACTCACTATCGACCCAGCCCTAGCAAACTTAACACTTCAATAGCACTGTTGTTCCTTGCGACAGAAGTAATGTCCACCCGATCACGTAGTGTAAAGATTACATAGGCTGTGATAAAGTTCTGCGGTACTTTTACGTAAATTGATTTTATTGGTTCCTTGTGTATAAATTGATCCTAGCGCTGGTTATCCGCAGACGAAGACGTCGATTGGTTCTCTGGATGAGTTGATCCTCACACTCACATTTTTGGTCATTTATTGTTCATTTTGTGCCAACATCCACCTCCTGTTCCAGCCCTATTCTTTCGCCAGCTCCCTGCCTCATTTTTGACAGTCTCATGAATTAACATAGCAAGCCAAAATGCTGTCTTGTCATTTTAAAAAATATTGATTAAATAAGGAAGTCAAGACAAATTTCTAGAAATAGATTCTGCCTTTTGCAAAAGTTAGTTCGAAATAGGGCCTCAGATGACAACATCTGAATTTCCAGAGCTTCTTTGAAAAGTTTGTGATGCTAGCCATGTTTAGAATTGAGATGTGCGGAGACATTCAGGCGGCTGATTGCTGGCGAGGTACCAGTATCGCATTTCTCTTGACCACTGTCGTGAAATCCACTTATTCCGTGTCAGCAGTTCTAGTGCAAGTCTCGGATGTTTGATAGTGGCCCAGTGAGGAGGTTCATTAAAAGGGATGGATTGATGTACTGAGAGAGAGAGAGAGAGAGAGAGAGAGAGAAAGAGAGAGAGAGAGAAAGAAAGAGAGGGGTAATCAGTCTGTGGTCATGCCTCTGGTTTGGTGCCGTGGACGGTGCGCAGCTTAACTCACCGGTCCAACAGTGCGTCATACTTTCCTTTTCCTGCCTAGTCATCGTTTCCTGTAGGGCTGTGAAGGGAAACGATTTACGCTTAATGGACATATCAAACAAGGGGTGGTCGGGTGAGGGGGGAAGGGAACTGGAGACTTTCCTTTCAGAAAGAAAAAACAGGAAGATGAAAAAGGTCGGGGGAGGGGAGGTGGCACCCCGGAAGATGAATTCACTTAAAAGGATAGGCATTTTTGTCAACATCAGATGAAGTCCAGCATGACATAACAGTAGGAGAAGTTGGCGCGAAATGAACTTGGAGAAAGGGTGAACAGTTTGCAAGACCAAAGACGCAGAATTGTTATGGAAATGGGAATCTTAGTCCTGGTCCCCCGCCACGACCAGTAAATCAATTAGTGATGACCAGCCGTTCATGTCCATCATTTGTTAGTCCCCATCGCCGCGTAAGATTAGGCTGGAGAATGACCCCACCTGCGGAGGCAATGACAGGACAGCGGGCAACCCCACTGTGACCTTGATGACCCCACGTTGCCAAAGGGGACAGTTTGGTCACCCCGCCTACACTTCAAAAAATGTCCCCTTCAGTTTAGAATGGTCAGCTTGAAAGGTTTCCAAACTGTGAAGTAATGTGCCTCAGAGAGACATTGGGGGAGGGCAGTCCTACTATGCTGAAAGAAAGAAAGAAAGAAAGAAAGAAAGAAAGAAAGAAAGAAAGAAAGAAAGAAATTGTTGCTGATAACTTTAACGATTTAGAAGCGATCATGTCAATCAAAGAAAGAGGGCATGAGTGAATCATTGCCATTTGTAGAGAAGCAGGAAAAAGATGTATAGAAACAAAAACATGATCAAACTGTACATTCCCAATATAAAGTTTGTGAGTTTGTGGGAGCATCTCGAATAATATTGGATGGGTTTGATGTTGCAAGGAACTAGGAATTTATTAGGAACCGTACCGCATTCACTGTTACAGTCAATATAAGATTGTCGACTTAAAAACAGCTAAGCCGAAATCAAGACATTTCCTCCTCTCTCAGTGCAGAATTGATCCAAATCGTGTTGACAGAGGTTGGACTGTTTTTCGTCTTGAAAATAGCTGGTCAGCCCGGCTCTTTCAAGCTAAGCCCCGGTTTGATGTACGCTGGTTGTGGTAAACAACCTGACCATAGTGAATTCTTCCTCCGTCAGCCTCCGCGCAGTCCATTCGGTTTTGTTTGTCAATCAAGTGACAAGCAATGATAATCCAGAGTATTTGGTTTGATCACCCTAGCATGGCTCGAGGGGGGAAGTATAACTCAACAAGTGTGGCTGGTCATCCTTGTCTCTTCCATCTCTTTATCTGTTATATGGACAGGAAATAGCGGACATTCAGATAGTGTCTTGGGATATTACGATCTTACTAAGTTGAGATACGTTACACAGATAGCAGAGTGACGGGCCCCTTCGTAGTGCATGCGTGAAGCACGAACTAACTTAAAAGTAGTGCGTAACAGTTAAACGCTGTGCGTAGGAAAGCGGCATACTGTGAAGCTATGCTTTGACGTAGACAGACAAAACTGTAAAATTTTGTGACGGCGAAAAGCAGTAGTAAAATTTTATTTATGGGGCGAGTGTGATTTTACACTTTACAGCTCGCCTGTGTTTGCCTCCGCGTGTGTAACGTCAACTCCGCCGCATTTTTAACTCTTCTGTTAAAATCTGTTTGTCGATTTCTGAGTTATTTGAGACTTCTCCAAAACTACGTGTGTAATGATTCGGATTTTTCATTGAGAATTGCGATGTTGAAGGTAAAGACAGGAGCACCGAAGTGAACGAAAAGCATCTTTAGGTACATGCACGACTTATACAGTATATCGGCAAAGCCTTATTTGCCGTTCTTGAGTCGCTAGCTATACCCTGCACTCTCACTGACTTCAGACCGTGTCCCTGATCTCCAGAGCACAGTTCGGAGCGACTGTTATGTGGCGGCATCTGTTCGTCTGATTGAATCTTTCTGATAATTAATTACGCAATCTCTTCTCAAATTACACACTGTTTTCGGAGTACAAGCGTCCGCACGTCCTTGATTGCTCATTCCCTCAATGTCTGTTGTTACACTGGGATTTATTTACGACATTGACCATTTAGATCCGGTAAACAACACAGGGTTTGAAAAACGAATTCTCGTATCACCAGTAATCCCCTGTATGTCCCTTCAGGGCTGCTTGTAACAACGCCTCGTTTGTTCGCAAACACATTTCGTAAACGGCTAATTCGTTTTTAATCCTGATAAAGATTGTTTTGCTTGTAAGCAGAATTTGCCTTGTGTTAGGAGGAATTGTTTTTGTGGACACTGCGTTTCTTTGTCTCGAGACATTCACCTGTTCGTTATTCCGCCCTTTTCACAATCTGTCGCTGTTTGTCGTTAATATCATCTTATCTTAATCATGAAGGATGAGCATGTATTGAACTAAAATTGAGATCATAGCACAATAAAAACTGTGGAACGGTACGGTTTCCGAGACAGGAATGAGGTTCTCCAGGTAATTTATTATCTAGGGCACAGGTGAGCAAGAGAAGATCCCACGGTATAAAGTGACGAAAGAATAAAATATGGAGGGAAAAAATACCCTCTGTGCCGGTGCTAAATAGCAAACATCCGCAGCCCTTCACCCTGTGACCCAGATATTGATCCAGGCAAATCCTCGCGGACCACAGGGGTCTTTTGATGAGCCCATGAAAGTTACCGTTCGTCTTTGCGATAGTCTCATTGTTGTTATGAAACCCTCCAGCCTCCAGCTTGATCAGAAGTTTAAGAAGGCGCGAGGAGAAGCCAAAGTTCAGTGCTATTACTTAATATTTTAATGGCAAGGACATTATGAGGATAAAATTATTATGACAGGGAGGGCTCAGTAGAGGTCTGCACATTGTTTTCACGGACATGAGTAGCTGAATGTTACCAGTGTGTTTTAGGCATTTAGAAATACGTCCTCAATTTTTTTTTTGCCATTATAAAAGGCAGGACATTGGTCCAATCTCCGCAGGGTTCATGCGGGTCCTTAAACTTAAAAGTCCTCAAAAAGCAAGGTCCATAAGAAGTGCTTAATATTCACAAAAATGACTTTTGGTCTTTCATGAGTCCTTAACTTTTCTTACTTGTACTGTGCCGATGGCTATACGAAAGTCTTAACTTTTAGTCCTTGAGATGTAAAATTATTAGGAAAAAATAGGCAGAGAGATGAAATTGCCAGATGTTCTCAGAGGTTTGCGGTTTATCTTACGCTGTCACTTTGACCAGGCAGTGAGCTGATTCATTGAGACAGCAAGCTTCACAGGTATTTTAAAAACTACTTTTAACAGGTCCTTAATTTAAAAAAAAAGTGGCAAGAACCCTGTACCAAATTAACTCCCTTCTTTTGTATGCGGGCCACCATAACCCCCGACATAACCTACATGTCAGCCTTTCATGGACGGCTCGTCTTAAAGCACCAAAATTCCTGCCTTGTTGTGAAAGAAATTAAATTGGCCTTTTTAAAATGTTTGCCAAAAAACACTCTGCCCGGTCTTATCGGCTGTATAAGCAACGACAATATCGTGAAGATTAATGTGACAAGAATCTCTTAGAAAACCAGTCGGGCAACACCGCATTGCCGTAACTGGTGTTTATGCTGCCTTATATATGTATATATTATCTGTCATGTGTACGTATGAATCCCTTGGCACTTGGAAGCTTTGGGAAGCACGCTTGGGCTTGTTCAGACTATCTCTTCTATGTCTGTATAATTGTTAGAAAGCATGTCGGCTTTACGAAAGCCTCCTATGAAATATGACAATGAAATGAATGAAGAATCCCTAGCAACCATCAAAAATTCTATTGTAATGATATCCAGTCAATAGTCGCTGCAACCGACTATTTTGAAAGTACCGAAATTTTGTTACCATTTTTGTTGTTGTTGTTGTTGTTGTTGTTGTACATGACCGTATGAAGTACCCCCGAGATGCACAGTCTGGAAACAATTATCTGTTTATTGACTCGTTTAGATTGTCTCAAAAGAATACATGGTGAATTAAATCTGACCGCACTAAGCACTTGACCTTTAAGTTCTCTTTCAAGGCGTAATAAACGATAGGTTTAAAAAAAAAAAATGCTTCTTACCTGCTTTGAAGCTGCCGCATAATAGCTCTCATCCTTAAAATCTTAATGGCCTAATGCAGTAGGGGTGGCTTTATTATTTGATGTACTGCACATGTGTAGGGCGTAGCTCGGCAATTTTGCTGCTGTTCTGCAACTATGTCTTTAGTGTGAACTTTAATGGGAAGGTAGTACCGAACGTACTGTCTTTAAAATGCTTGAAATTTGCCGTTTCTACCCATTTTGTACGTTTTTCTTCGGTTTTATACCCATTGGAACATGTCTTTAACAGGGAGACACGGCAGCATAATTCAACGACATGAAAATCTCCGTTTTGGGAGGTCAAGAAAAGCAAACACTATACTGCTTTACATCTCCCCTTCGTTGTTCTCCTCTTCCTCTCCGTTCCCAGAGCTTTCAACCCCTTTCTTCCAAACCATTCCTAGCCATTCCAATAACTACCCCGATTATGGTGCAGAGGACATTCCATGCTGTCATTATGAGACATTAAACCAAACCACTAATAGCTTGGTCCCATTTAATCGGTTAACGGTATTTTAACACATCACAACTGCAAGGCATACTTAGGTTCTGTTACCTTTGGGATAGTGAAAGTTCTGCCAGCAACATTCATTCCACACTCTCTACCATGTATTTATTTACTATTGCTATCGGTCATTATCGTCAAGCGCTCTCGAAATTTGGCCAACGGCTTTGACTACATCCTATCGTGACAAGTTTGTGAAGTTAAGTGTGAAGGCCGGAGGGGAAGATAACGCCAAAGCGACGGAAGGATTAACCTGTGAACTTCTTTTCATCGCTTATTCGCTAGGGACCTTCGCTAAGGACGTAGCTGAGGTTTCCGCGACGGGAGTTCTATCTAACCACTGTTTTGCCAGTTAGAATACAATGCAGCTGCAGGTATATGAATGCAAGATTTCATATGGAAACAGACTATTTTAATTATACAGAATGCAGCGCGTCAGGCAGTGCCATAATATTTTATGCCGTTAGTAGTACAGGAGGGAACTCATTGACGATATATTTGTATAGTCAGGAAAGGTATGAAAAGGAACATTGAAAGCACTAGTACATCATCATAGTTAGGAACATCATCTTTGAATAGTTAGAGGAAAAAAAAGAAGGAATCAGTCAGGAAATACATAGAGACTGCTTAAAGGAGAACCAAATGAATGATCAGTTACCGATCAGGAATAGGTAGGAAATCACAGTGGTCTTTTTAATTNCCCACCTACACACACTTAAACCCTCTCCTCTTCCTCCCAAGCCCACCCCGTCAGTTGTCATATGTGCAGCTCTGAAAATATTAATCATTATCACTCTCTCGGTGTGATAACTCGATGTTGTTCTGCATGCCACAGTATTTGGAAAACGTTAGCCAGACCTTCAGCCTTCACAACGTATAATATGTCAGAGGTAAACTGTGCGTAAAGGGAACATAGATCACACTTATTACATCCTGTCATGGGATATTGCAGCTCAGATCAATGAGAGATTAAAAGATTATAGGCCTCAGATTTTTTTTTTTTTTTAGTGTTGGAAGCATACCAGGCATGTAAAAGCTTACTGATAATGTCAAAACTGTATATTCGGAATGCTTCTCTGCTTACTGTGGTAGTTTCACTGTAGGAAAAAAAAATCTGGCACAAAGATGGGGCACTTAGAACATTATGATATAATACAGGTTCGTTTGAAAGATTCATATATGTAACTCCATCATATTCTTGACTGTAACTGAATAATGATTAATTATAGAGTGGGTGCTGATGTAATCAAGAGCTTAAGTACAGGAAATAGTGCGCGTGCTTCACAGGAAATTGAAAAATTTCCATCATAATCAGGTGACACACTTAGGTGTTTATGGCAGTAACGTTCTTTCTGGTCGGCTCAGGATAATTTTCTTATGTTTGTTTACGCGTACCCCCAGACCTGTTCACCCTCTTGTTATCGTTGGGGTAAAGAATATAATGACTTCGGTCTTCTTCACTCCACGAGCTGAAGTCAGGGAAATCTCCTTACGGTGTACTTTGCCCGTAAAGGCCAACTTGAGCAGATGACTTATGACGACATAAGTGTCATCCAGTGTCCTACTTTCAAAGAGATCATTATCATTTTAGTACCCGAAGAGTAACATTGCACACACAGTAAACTTTCCTTTTTTTTAAACTCCCCCCCTCTTCCCCTACTCTTTCTAAGAGTACTCTGCCCTTTAACCCCTCATCAGGCCGCCACTTTGACTGAAGTATGAGAAGTAACAGGAAGCCGTTACCGTAAGGGGGATTTTACCTTGTTGACCTCAGTTTGGTAGCAAAATACCTGTTTAGAGGATTTGGATTTTTCTGAGCCATGGCGTGACTTAAGACTCAAATCACCTCAGGCGTTATTATCTGATACGGGAAGTGATTTTTATTCAGAAAGGGGCTTTGATTCCAAATTTGCAGGTCATGCTTTAATGCGCAGTGAAAGATTGGATTATCATAATGTGTTGCTGTTGCATTGCATAGTAGAGTTTTAGGATGGCAATTTACTTCCTCGATTATAGAGGAAGGAAAAGCCTAATGTTGCACACGGGCTATCATTACCATTGGCCTTAATGAGTTCCTAAAGAAGAANTCAGGCGTTATTATCTGATACGGGAAGTGATTTTTATTCAGAAAGGGGCTTTGATTCCAAATTTGCAGGTCATGCTTTAATGCGCAGTGAAAGATTGGATTATCATAATGTGTTGCTGTTGCATTGCATAGTAGAGTTTTAGGATGGCAATTTTTTTCCTCGATTTTAGAGGAAGGAAAAGCCCAACGTTGCACGGGCTGTCATTACCATTGACCTTAATGGTTTCCTAAAGAAGAAGGAGGGGGAGTGGGGGGGGGGGGGGAAAAA
>JAWQUT010000086.1:433165-444197 GCA_033807755.1 Ellobium chinense | reverse complement strand
CTCGTTGTAATGTGTCGTGAAATAGCGTTTGTGAGCCCAGCTTAATGTAATCGTTCTATGGTCCTTATCGTTGTCAGGCCTAAATGCCACCCAGAACTTCACATTCTAACCCAACTGCGAAGCAGCGAGGGATTGCAAAAAATTTTGGTTTTTCCGCGGATCAAAATGACGCCTAGTCTGTAAGAGCAAGGGCGTCTGTGCTTCCTTTCACTCCCCTCCCAGCTCCTGAGGGGACGCAGTTGCGCAAGTTTGCTCAGTGCTTACCTCTATCAAGAATCGTCTTGCTTGTTTATGCAGTGTAAATTAAAGCGCCTTTCACCTGGGAAAAGCTCGACTACAGTGCTTCATTATTTTAAGTTTGTTGGCCCAACACTTTCTAAGTCATTGTTAATTACAGTTCATTTCGCTTAATCGAAACTTTACTAGTTTAGATTAAAACATGTAGTCATATAGAGAATACCATAAAGTGACGTTGAGTCTTGCAAATAAGAAGGCTGCAAGGAATAGGAGTTTAATGGACATATTTTGTATTCACATTGCTTATCTTGTCAGCGGTTGTGTTATAGTTGATGTCACCAGCTAACGCATGCTGGTGGTGTCCCAACCAACGATAAACTTGGCGAAGGCGAAATCTGTCTCATTCGTCTGGGCTTGATTTATAATTTCAGAAGTTTCCTTGTTTCAACATTTCACTTTTTGAAAATTTATTTATAGACACCTCTTCCGTGCCTGCTAAGAACGTATTCTGCAGCGCCATGTGTAGGTTTAACAAAAAAAACTATAGACATTTGCTGCGTACATGTTACACGTTTTATTTGTCGTGTCTACATAAACGGAGGGCACCGTGCCATATAGTCCGCTCGTCCTCTTGTTTACATTTTCCATCCCTAGCGAAGTCACACACCCTGGTATCAGGGTGTAAACTATATATACAGCTGGGTATGTGCATGGCTCAGATGTCTTGTGCATTTCTGAAGGCTTCATTCTGTGCTAAAAGCTCGATGATACAGTTACACGCCTGCATAGGTTTTATTGGCACACCCATCCGTGAACTTTCTTGTTATATCTTAATCATGCAAATCTTGCCTTGAGCATACCATTTTTCGTTTAATAAGAAGCCGAAGCCGTATTTGGAGTAGGAACTCTCATGTCCTATACCAGTGAAGTGTATATGTGTGCGTGTGTGTGTGTGCGTCTGTAGAGGTGAGGGTGGAATGCGAGATGTTTAGAAGAGGAAGGCAAGGGCGGGGATAGATACACTGGCAACCAGTCGACGTTGATAATAGAGGTGTAATTTTTTAGCACCGATATTCTGAATCTTGTTTGGCAGTTTCAGAAACTTTTTTTCATTATGGCATCTAATTTTAAAAAAAAGTCATCGCGGGCAACCTTTTCCAAGCATTTCAGGAGGGTTTGCCAAGCGACCGTAGTATAATGCTGTACATCACTACAACAGGAACTTGGAGAAAAGAAATCTGAGGTTGTGCGAAATTGCTTTTAGATGTATGACATGCCAGCTTGAATTAAGTGTACACATTACGCCACAAGCGCTGAAAACAGGCTTATAAAGCTTGCAGAGTTGGTCTTGATGAATACCTTTTGGCCGAGAGTACTTGCTGCCCTCTATAATGGTGGCTGCACTGGAGTAGCAACGGCTGCGCTAGAGCAATACATTTGACACGTTGTTAGCATAGGAAAAAAAATGGTGTCCTTGATGTTTTGTGAATTTCTAGTTTGAAAGTAGTCAAGGAGTGAATCAGAGCGTGACGACGATTCGAAATCCCATTTTTTTTTTTTTGGTCGGTTTGTTTGAGGAGGAATAACTCATCTCTGTGCATCGCAAAGAAACGGGAGTGGATAACAACTATGACAGCAATGACAGTAACGACATTATCAACAGCACACGCCCTGAGGACAAGCTTGTTGCCAGTGCTGGAATTTTACACTAGTCTAAAGCCTTGTCGGTCAAGATCTCGTCAGTCTCGGCTCAGCGCTGAAGCCGGCGGTCAAAGATTGTCTGCCTGTGGGTTGTCTCTGACAGTGTCCAGTGATTGATTTGAACTTGTTATCAAAGGCCTCTTCGTCTTTGCCCATGCATTCAAAAAGAAAAATGACCTCGCTCGACGGTTAGATTGAACTGTGGTTCACAGTGTAAAGAAAAAGAATAAAATATCACGTGCAGAAAGCGCCTTTGGCAGCGTTACAGGCGACCTGTCAGGACTCCCTTTTCGCGAACCTTGCAGCCTCTTTGAGAGTATGGCTATTACATAAACGAAAACGACACGCTCTAAGGATCCCTGATTGTTGATATACTGCGCCACACGTTTACCTAACTTCTCTAATTAGTTGTATTGAAGCATCAATTAATGCGGGGCAGAGAAGAAATGTTTCAGCTTCGCACTGCATTAAGGGTAATCTTTGTCTTCGGGAAACAAAACAACAAAAAAATTACTAGTGCACATGCAAGGTGACATAAATCACAGGTTTCCTGTGGGGTGCTTTAGACTTCTTTTCATCTGCGACGAGCGGAAACAGTAGGAGACAGATGTCCTGGGGAGGCTGGGAATTGCTGTTACAAAACTTTAAACACATGCATAGATCTATGTGCTGCAAGATGTGAGTGATATAGCTTAACATTGGGAGCGACGAAATCCTCTACCTTTCACAGGGTACAGTTTCACCTTGTACACGTCGCAAGTTGAAGCAGCCTCCCTTGGGTAAGGCATTTCATTTCGTGCATCTAGAGATACACTCTCAATGCATGTTATATTATTGAGATTGCGGATTAGATTATGACCCATCTATACCGTAGTGCAGGAAAGCGTTTAAATTTCTAACGAGGGATGGACTGTAAGGAAACTTAAACAAACTTTAATAATGTAGCATGGTTATGAAAACTTAACATGCAGCCCCATATTGCCACGACACTCCCATTACTTGGGCATGTAACAGAGAAAAAATACTGTACATACTTGTATTTCAAGTCGTCCCGTCAATGCGTGTTGCTAATAGAAGAAGATTGCCCAGTGCGAAATGTGCAGGAGTCAGACTGGTGGGAAAGAGCATCTAGGGACAGATGGATTAGCGGCGTCCTCACGCGAGTGCGAGGTGACATAGCTGGCATTATTACAATATGAGGCGGAAATGTATGCGAGGCACGTTCACTCTACACACAACCGTTTGCTTAGTTTCTCTATTGTGCATTTTGATTAAACCTGTTCTCTTTCCTGCTCTCGGTCTTCGCTGCCCCCTTCCCCCTCCAACACCCACATACACACGGTCTTGTTTTTTTTACCTCGTAATTGAATATAATTATCTGGTTGTGTGAAAGTGAGAAAGTGGGAGTACAGACAGAACGATAGAACGGGATTAGGAAACAAAGTATAAAGTGGAAAAGAGTTATATAAAACTAGGGAGAGAGTAAGAAAAAAAAATTGAAGAGGAAGGAAGGACAGTGAGGTGGAGAAAGACCGGGAGAAGTTTGAGGCTGTTACTCCAAAGAACAAAATGGCGGCTGAATTGTATAGAATGGGTTCCCCCTAACCTTTGCTTCAATACGGAGTAGACCTGTTAAGTAAATACTGGTGTAACTTTGCCTTGTCACTGTAACCCAAGGGATTTGCGTTACTGTTTGAACGAGAGAGAAATATGACTCATGAGGGTAAGCGGCAGAATATTTGACCAATATGTGGACCAAGACACTTGACGTAACTTAACATTTGCGACCTGGCCTTTATGTGCCGATCTTTTCTTATCTGTCTGCCTTTCTGTCCATTTGTCTGTTTATGCCTGTGTATCTGCCTGGTTGTGTCTCGTCCTTACAGATAAAGATTTTTTATCCCTAGTGTTATCTTCACGTACACGATATTCAAAGCGATCTCGATGCCAGCTAAGCTGAAGACAAAAACCTTATGTCTCCCCTAAATTGTTTGAAGCATGATGCTTTTCTAAGACGTCCACCCAAGAAAAATGTCTGCCGAGAATAGTGAAAGATAAGCCCCTGCCGTTAACGTGAGGAAGAAACGTATTGATGGAAACTTATTTTTTGGTCGTGTTGTACGAAATTCATTAAAATGGCGTCGTTTTGTCACAAAATACAACGAACCTCTGATAAAACATCCATCCTTCTGACCAAGCTACTGTGGTGTGTTATCAGAGGTTTTTTGTTATGCGGAGAGGTTTTTATAAGAAACAAAGCAGTTGGAGCTGTTGAATGGGAGTATGCTGAGCAAGGGATTATGTTAAGCATCTAGCAATGATTGTGTTAACAGAGTTTTGTTTTGCTGTGGCACAAATAGATTCTTTCCAAGGCACCCTTTGTTCTTGCACAAAACCTATCTAGACTAAGGGCCACTCAAGAATGCATATATACGTTTTAGAAGTACACGTCGTATACTCATTCACGAAGAGCGTTTATCGAACTCATTGTTCTGGTTAGAGTGACCGGCATCCTTGCTATTTATAGACATGATGGAGGTACCAGGCGTGCCAAGGAAAGTTTGGATTAAGTAAAAAGAAATTGAGTTGCACAGTCTGTGCTCCTCCAGGCCCACGGTATTACAAACATCCGCTGCCTTGATGCTCATATAGACACCCTCACGTAACAGTAAGCATGGAGGATTGTCTGATCGTCTGAACGCACGTCTAAACAAAGAGCATGAAATTTGGTGCCAGGAAAGGTCAGGGTGCGTGGCAAACGTGGTGCAGTACAAAAAGTTACACAAGACCTGCAGCCATTACGAAGGTCGACAGGAACATCGCAATTACATCGGTAAAATTCCACGCGCAGCATTATCTTTGGCATGTTTTGGACATGTTTGTTGCTTTTTTTTTGCTCGTGTGTGTGTGTGTGTGTGTGTGTGTGTGTGTGTGTGTGTGTGTGTGTGTGTGTGTGTGTGTGTGTGTGTGTCTGTGTGAGAGAGAGAGAGAGAGAGAGTGCGAGAGTGAGTGAGTGAGTAAATGAAGGGAGGGGGCTAGAGGCAGATAAAAATGATCATAGCGATGAGGTGAGGATGCTGAAGAAGGTCAGTGTGACCAAAGATGAGGATGGTCGGGTGTGATAGGATGACTAAGAGATGGAGACAAGGGACTGGCCGTCAGAGATCGATCT
Organism: Ellobium chinense; assembly: GCA_033807755.1. Lineage (NCBI taxonomy): Eukaryota > Metazoa > Mollusca > Gastropoda > Ellobiida > Ellobiidae > Ellobium > Ellobium chinense. The sequence goes on along the minus strand of JAWQUT010000086.1, from coordinate 439,087 downwards.
GTTCGAACTCCACCCCAACGGCCACCCCACCCCACCGCCACCTCTCACCCTCAGCTATCCTTATCAAGCCAGAGTTCTGATTCGTAACTGAACAGATCACTTTCTTCCTTTATTTCCCTTTCTTCTCTTATTCCTCTTTCTTTGCCCCCTCTTTCTATTTTTCTTCTTCTTCTTCTCTGTAGTTCTGATTCGTAACTGAACAGATCGCTTTCTTCCTTTGTTTCCCTTTCTTCTTTTATTTCTCTTTCTTTGCCCCCTCTTTCTATCCTTCTTCTTCTTCTTTTCCTCTGTAGTTCTTGCGTCATAACCTAGTCGTCCCAAAATACGTTGTGCCTTATATTGATATAAGTTCTTAGTCTGGAGCTACACTCCTACCAGCTCTGTTATTGATATGTCACCGAAGAGTACGTAGGGTCGGTCAAGAAAGCCATAGGGAGAACATCTGATGAGGATTTGGGAGGTGGCTGCAAGAGAAAAAAAAGTGCCTTGTAGGAGTAAATTTAGCTGGCTGACAGACAGGATAAAGCGTATGGGTAGAGAGAAGGAAAGAAGAAAGGAAAGGTAAGGGAAAGGAGACTATAGTCTAACCTTTAAAGCTACTATTTTATCTGAGTGACAGCATGAGAGGAATGGCTGGAATGAAGGTTTAGATTAGATAAAGGGCAGTATGCAAGATAGGACGGTGTATATGTAGGAAATCTGTGAGAGAGTGAGTGATCATGGAGAAGACACGGTGTAATGAGGACTTCTCTGCAGTACTCACCGATAAAAAGGAACGCTCATTCCTTGCTTACAGGCCTGAGAGCTAGGATGTTTTATTTGATCTGTCACTGTTCTGAGGCTGGGGTCAGGGCGCTATGTTCACGGCCTGTCTAAAATGCACATCAATTCTACTGGCAACATATGGTTTGCCTCGTTTTCACGTTACACACGCGCATTACTTTTGAGGTCACCTGGTTTGGACTTAATGCTAAAAGTGAAATATTTTTCAAGTTTTTTTTTTTAATCTCCCTCCCAGGACCTTAACTGTGGCCTGTCCTTGTGGGGTTCTTCACATCTCTGTCTTTTATTTTACTGATGTTTACTTCCATCTCCCAGCTTTCTTATCAGTATCATCATCATCATCATCATCATCATCATCATCAACAACAACAACAACAAACAACAACAACAACAATAGCAGCAGTAGCAGCAGCAGCAACAAAGATGGCATCTTTTTGAGAAAAAAGAAGGGAGGGACAATCCTTAGTTATCCTTTGCGTTCGTCTCTCACATTTTGATAGAATATCTCGACGATGAATTTTTCAGCGTTATATTCATGATAAAACAGGAGACCTGAGAAGAAGAACAGTGTCGGTAACTGGGCCTGCAGTCTGTGTCATTGGTTTGATAATCATGCCAGTCTCTCAGGCCTAACCGTTCTTAGTCACCCGGTTTAATCAATGATCTCTGTCTGCAGCCATGTGTCCCATCAGTCCACGGGCGTTTCGGATTTTCTTTGATTAGACATAAACAAAACGATTCCTGTCTTTACTTATTCTTCTCTTGCGCCAGATTCTTGGGTATAAAACAAAAGAAAAGCAGCAAGCACGCGTAGATCCATTACGCATGTTGCTATTTTGAAGTTCCACGTGTTGTGTGCATTTGTGAGTCATTCTTCCTGTTCGACTCCCTCTCACTGCCAATAACTCTCCTGTTGGCTGAGGATCAACTTCGTCCTGTTGTTTCCCTTTGCTTTTTTCTCTACAGCTTTTCTTCACTATCGTCCATTACACATTCTCTCCTCCTCTAGATTTTCTTCTGCGCTGCAGTCTCTCTGTTACGCATTCTGTCTTTATCTAGATTTTTCTTCTGCCATACTGATCCTATTTTGCATATTCTCTCCATCTCTTAAATTTTCATCTACTCTGCCGTCTCTCTGTTATGCATTCTCTTCTGCTCTTAGAATTTCTTCTGTACTGCTGCTTCTCCGTTACGCATTCTCTCTTTCTGAAGATGTTCTTTTCCTGTGCTGCATTATTTCTGTTATGTAATATCTCCTTCTCTAATATTTTCTTTAACGCAGCGGTCTCTCTGTTGTGCATTCTATATTTCTCAAGATTTTCTGCTGTCTTCCGGGTATGCATACTTTCCTTACGTTCCTTCTCTGAGATTTTCTTTTGCGCTGCTGTCTCTCTCAGCATTCAGCTCTTCATTCTCCAACACCCCTCTACAACACCCCTCGTGTCTACATCATTGATGCCTTATAGATGCAGCCATTGTACCGCTCCACACTTGTCCGTGACCTCTCACTACGCCTACGGCTTTAGCCAACAGATGAATATTTAAAGCAGTTGTGGTGGCAAGGGAATCAAGGTTATGACGTTCATTAACCTTGGATACAGGCGAGCAACGAACCGAGTACGAAATTCCTGTGTGTGTATGTTACCCTGCTGTATAGCAATGCCATGTCTTTATCAGTATGTGTGGCATTTCATGACAGCAGCAGGAACAACAACAACAACAACAACAACAACAACAACAACAACAACAACAACAACAACAACAACAACAACAACACCAGTAGCAGTAGCAGCAGCAGCAGCAGCAGCAACCAGAGTGGGGTTCTTAAACGACATCTGCACATTTGTATTTAATTTAGATTAATCGACTGTCGAAAGAATCATTGTGCAAAGGTGCATTGATGGACGTAGTTTTATGCATAAGACAGTCATTAAAGAGGCGCGCGTGTGTGTGTGTGTGTGTGCGTGCGTGTGTGTGTGTGCGTGCGTGTGTGTGTGTGCGCGCGTGTGCGTGTGCACGCGCGCCACGTGCATATGTCATACTGTATTTCGGTTAGGGGATGTGAGGTGTTGATGTGCACGTGTATTAAGTTTGTAGCATATGCATTGATAGATTACTAAAGGGCTTGGAATAACATATTGATAAGTCATGCCTGCAGCAAAGAAGCCAGGCAACCAGCCAAGTCTAACCCATGACCACAACCAACAACCCACACCCCAACTCATCCACCGACCCACTTGATCATGTCGATTCTCATATCTTTCTAGTGGTGTCCATTTCCAATCGATTACACGCAGCACTGGAGATTCACTCAGGTTTGAGCACTTTCCTCGCTGTTTGGTGTGGCTCTCTTCGATGTTGTCAATTATTTTCCAAGAGACAAGTATTGTGCCTTCCCTTGCATGGCATGTTGTCTTCCCCTGAACATTTTTAGTCATACAGTGACATCTCATTCATACAGTCTCAGTGATTTAACCCTAATGGAACTTAAGATCGTTATTTAAAAATATTTCAGACGTTATCATGAAAATACCTCACACCTCATCGTTAGCTTTTGCATTACGTAAGTTATTCTGAGTGATAGAAGTATATTACTCAAAAATAGTTGAGCCATTTTATCATGTACCACTCACAAGCATTCAGTTAATTCTCTGTGTACACTAGAAACATTCGGCACTTTCTGTACAGTGCAGCATCATTCACCCATGCTTTGCAAGGCAGATTTTTTTTCTGCCTTGTGATAAGAATTCATTGTTTGGTTGTAAGTAGGAAGAACAGTTACAGGGAGGAGTCAGGCATCTGATACGCAGATATGGTGTAACTGGGATCAGAGGTGTAGATTAGCCAGCAGCATGAGTCCATGCTGAGTTTGCATCCTTCAGCATGCTCTTATGTCTGAATGTTTGTTTCTGGGAACGATTAAAGACTGGAAGGTTTATTTACCCAGTTTCTTTTGTCTGCAGAAAGAGCAAGAGTTAGTCTCTAGTAGTTGTTAACTCTCCTCTTCTGTCCTTGGTATGAATTTGAAGATGCAACTGAAACGTGCGTTTTTGTGTGGATTTTGTTGTCAGCGTTTCGATCTCTGCACGAATACGAACTGTCCGTTTCTGATCTGTGTTCTTTCAGTGATAAAATCTGTGTGTGCAAAGCAGATAGTCACAAGGCTTGTTGTTTTTGCACCTAACATGTCAGTGAATTTGTGATGTGTATTTGGTCTTTTGTGGTAAAAAAAACATGGTTTGTTTGTAGCGCAACCCTCTTATGGTTGACTCCTGCAGTTTTCACAAGTCTGGCGTATTTGCAAATGGACTGCAAAATCAGGATTTCTCAGTTTAGGTTTTAGATCAGGTTTCAGGAGACACTTGTTTATACGTGTAAACGAAATATTAGCATCAGAAATTTTAAGGGAGCTGTGATCCATTTTGTAATCTTGTTGTCTGTCTCATGCCATGTCGCTATGTGAATACAAGCCTAACATTGCTCGTTGCATATTACAGATGACCAACGACATTGTGTTGTAATCTAGATCTAGTTTGCATGGTGTCTAATGTTCGTTGAGTCATACTTTGTTTTGGCATGCTGTCTTTATTGGAATGCGCTCTCTTTGTAGGTAGGCTTTCAACAACTCCAGTCTGAAGTGTGAGTGGTGGTAAGCACATGATAAATGGTTTGCATGACAAACATAATGATCTGAAGAGTGAAGGAAATCTGAAGCATGCGTGTTGCCATCATAAGAGGATCTTGATTCCCACTTGTCCTTATTACTCTGTGACAGACCGTCAGAACACTCTGCCTGTAGGAGATAAAAGTGTAATGCGATTCTCTGCCTGTGTGTCCTTAAAAATGAAATGTTTGACAGTGTTTTTTTTCTCTTCCAGGCGATGAATGAATTATTGCATGTACTTGCCCCAGTGGGTGTTGCATGTAGTTACGGTCAATTTCATACAAATTACACTGTTTAGGTTCCAAACCCCCGTTACATGATTTGGCTCTTGAGCTAGCAAACTACTGTCATTACGAGCTGTTTTGCAAAGATCAGTTTTTTGAATCTTTAGTCTAGTAGTTTAAGGATTCACTAAGCTTTTAGAAATCGCTGTTCAGCACAGGTACATGGCTTGGTTTGAATTTTCGAGCATACACAAAAGGAATGCTAAGAGGTGCAAAAAAGTGAAATTTCAATTAACAACAGCTGTTTTGTGAGCATGGTCACAGTCAGGACAATGAATAGACCTTAAACTGCTGTTTTATTTCACAGAACTGTGAAAGAGCGCAGAATAAGCTGCCTAATAATTTGTGGACAATTCTGTACTATCTGCGATAAGAAAAATTTCTTTGCTGTAGTGCTGACGACCCCGAATATGATCTAGTATTGTCCAGTTACACTTTGGCACCTTGAATAGAAACAGCAATCATGTACAGATCAGAAATGATTAAATTGACATGAAAATCAGTCCTCTTATAAATACAGATTGAGACTGCCATCACCGATAATGAAATTGAACGCCCAGAATAGCTTAGTTTTCTTGGCACATTTTCAGCTACACATGTTTTTTAACTTGAAGGTCAGGGGGTTCTTTCTCTTTCCTGAATGATACATATTATTATAATTTCAGTGAGAAGTTTTATGAGAAGAGCTTTTGCATTGATATTTCCTAAATTTCTACATTTCACTAAGACTGAAATCGCTGTACTTAAGAGTATTTGGAAAGAGAAACAAAACAAAAAGAAAAAGCCGAAAAAGTGTTATAAAACTTCAATGATTGGATGAATGTATAAATGACAAGGTAAAATTCACAAATTCATACGGTAAGACCAAACGAGCTCATTGTGTGATTGCATTCTTTGAGGGCATCACCATCGATATACCTATATAGGGTCATACTGAAGATTAGAATAAATTATTAAACCCATTTTGATATAGGTTCAATAATGTACTTAAGTTTAGTATGCAGTAATGCAAGAATTAATCCCATTTTGTCATCGCTAACATTTTGTTGGTTGTATGATCTTTCAGGCTGGCCGGCGCATACTTGATCTTTATGAAGACCTCAGAGATGGACACAACCTCATCTCCCTCCTCGAAGTCCTGGCACATGATTTACTGGTGAGTAATAACTTCTTTGTTATTGACATTTGATC
>JAWQUT010000086.1:392880-431355 GCA_033807755.1 Ellobium chinense | reverse complement strand
GAAGGGAGGTGTTCGTAATTTATCCTCAGCCTCAAGTAACTGGACTTTGGAAAGGAATAGAAGAATTGTTTTCCAATTTTTGCGGAAAGAGATGGGGCTTGGGGGTGTGGTGGTTAGAGTGAGGGTTGTGTATCTGGGAGCAGACGGTGTATGATCTATGAAACATGTGTTTAAACAGCGTTAAATGCTGTAGCTATGAATAGATCTGGTTCTGATATGCGTCTTATGTAGGCGGGTTTATCAGCTGTCAGGACTTTGCGTGACCAGCATGTCAACATGCGTCAAAGCAGGTCCATAGCAATCTTGGCAGAAGGGTAAAGAAGTAAACTCTGATAACATACACAGGATAAAGATCACATTACATGTCACTTCTCTTAGAATAAAAACTGTAATCTTTGCCATGTTCTCTTTAAAATAGGGTCAAAAAACAGTCAAAACGTTGATGTAACTTGATAAGTAGGGATCAGAGGTCACGTTTAGAACACGTATTTTGACTCGTATACCATGCCAGGTTAAAAGAGGGTCACGGTTATTTTTTTACTACTGAGTCACTGACCTCATGAGAGGGAGCAAACCTTACACTGTTCTTGACATATGATACTACATCCAATAACCATAATTTACGTCAATCTTATGGACATTGATGAGACATTTCTCGACATAAATGGCCATTAATGAAGAATTTGAGTGTCATTTTAATCAGTCTCATATGGTCAACAACCAGGCAGAGTCGTTCTTAGTAAACAGTTAACTCTGCTTTATCGTAGCTCCTCAAGAGCATGGGAAGAGTTGCGATTGAAATAAGCTGCGGGTATTCAGGAACTTTCATGTGGAGAAAACAGTATGTTATTCAACTAAAAACTGTGATTAAGCAACTTGCATCTGCATCGCATCCATTGTACCTGGTGATACATATGAAAGACACAGCATTCCTTCGATGGATCAGTGTTATGACGGTAAAACCGATCCGGTTCTTCGGCATTTCGTGAAGATCAGTTAGTGCAGCTAGACTTTTAGGAATGGCAAGAATGTTTTGGCTTCTGACTGAGCGACGCATTATGTATGTATGGATCTATTTTGAATATTTAGACATAGGCCTCAATGCATGTGGGTGAAATGGAGGGAGAATGGTACATAATTGGACTGCGCTTAAACGCAGAGTTAACCTGTGCAATTTTTTTTTATTTCTGAGAAAATAATACTGTAGTGATGTCTTTCCAAACGATAGACACAGATTGTTCCTGCTACGCTTCCGTCGAGTTGTAAATACTGATAGTATTCGATTGTATATTTAAACATTTAGATCTAGTACTGCTGCAAAAAAGAGCTATGAAAAGCAACTCCAAACGCTGCAGCGGCTTATCTCTGAAATAACGCTCTTATACTTTTATGAGCCCCATAATGTAGTCCCATAAATACACCGAAAATCTTAGTCCTAATGGGCACTTCACTTTTTTAATTTCAAGTGTCAGATTAGCCTGGCCCTCTGTCCAACTGATTAGACAACACAAAACTCTGTTTACACACCAGGGATTAAGAGCATACTGTCTATTACACTGTCGCTGTAATGGCTTCGAAGGCTGTGTATCATAGTATAACAGTCGTGGTGCGTTATTTTGCGCAGTCTGGCAATAAAGGGATGGAATCCTTCCCTCATTCGTTTTGTAGTGGTTATGTACCTTGGGCTTTAGCTGTGTGCGGTACATGGCCTTCGCTTTGCGTTGCTCAACTCTTAGCTTGAATATTTTGAGCCTCGCAAAAATCAGTGAGGGTTGAACTCATAAATCGCTGTTACATGGTCTCAGTGGAATGGGTAAGAAATGGAAAAGATCGAAGTGCCACAATTTACTGAAAGGAAATATAATGTAGGTTGTGAAGGAAAATTCCATTGCATCATTTTTCTAAAAGTACAGTAACAAATCTTAAAGCATCAAGCGATTTCAAGATAGTGTGATAACACTCCTAGATTTGTTTGTAAAAGACCGTATATCTACAACAAGATGGTGGCTATACGCTCTTTATAAATAAATCTCCAGATCTTCTGGACAGAGCTCATGCAGCTGAAAAGAGGCGTCTCTCTCTGCACCCCCTATCATTGTATTGTTTTATTTTGTATCGTCATTTGTTGGTGAGGCCGACACTTAAGCGAAACCGTGGTTTTAAAATTTAACCAACTGGCTTATTACCTTGTTAGATTACAGACTTCATAAAGTGCATCCTGTAAGTATGTTAAATGTAGCTGAGACTTGTTTTAACCATTCTGTCCACTTTTCCAGATCAAACTTGTGAACATTCGATCAGATGAGATTGTGGACGGCAACCCCAAGCTTACACTCGGCCTGATATGGACTATCATCCTGCACTTCCAGGTAGGACCATCTCTTCCGTCTAGTCTACTTTCACTTTCATCTGTCTCTCAGAAAGCACTGTTCATTCTCCTCTTTTTGTTGGTGTATTTGTCTTTCATCTCAGCATCCTCAGAAAATCAAATCACAAATTCTTCAAATTCACTTTTAATCTCTCAGATTGAAAAATACATGCAAGACTTCCGCCTAGCCAGAGCTTTCTAACTGTACCCATTCCTGATTAGGGAATGATACATAATCTGCCAGCAAACTTCATGAAACAGAATTATCTGAAGTAATAAGAGATGTACTTTCGTACCTTAAGTGGCTATGAAGATGCATGTTTCCCCAAGAGGCTGTAAATCTCAATTTCACGTTTTTTATGAATCATAAGCACTTAATCTTTGTAGGGTGGTATAGAAGAGCAAAAAATACCCCCTCCCCTCCTCTCTGTCATATCCTTTTTTCATTTTTTATTACTTGCTAGCATTCGTTCATCTCAGCTTGCACCTTATCGATCTGTTTTCTTTAGTGTTTGTTTTCTCTTAGATTCTTTTTTCTTCACCTTTGCTGCGCGACTAGGTTTTTCTTTCCCTTCACCTTTCTCTCAGCCTAGCCCTTTACCAACCACACTTGCTTTTAGCGCGCAAGGAAGACGGCAGTTTTCTCTGTCTCTCTCTCTCTCTCTCTCTCTCTCTCTCTCTCACACACACACACACACACGCACACGCACGCACGCACGCACGCACGCGCGCGCGCGCGTACGTGTTGTGCTGCTGGTTTCTCTCCATTCCATGAAGAATTGTCCTGTCGTAGCAAATACTCTTTAACAACCAGCTACAAGGAAGTTCAGTTCTTTGACATACACATATATTACATTACAAAAACCACCACCATTACTATCAACAACAACAACAACAACAACGATAACAAACTTTAAAAAAATATTTATGAGCAAAGTACACAAGAAGCTGAAACGAACATTTATTTTTGAGGGGTGGGGCGTCACGCAAGGTATGTTGAAAAATAAATCATTGATGATATTTTAATGACCATAACTGGATATGGCTGGCACAACATATGACACTCAAGCAAATTTATGCTTCCAAGTCTCATGTATTCAGCTTCAGGAAGAATATGGTTCAAAAAACTTCTCCAAGGAGGGACGGATTTCACCCACTGGCATATGTTGTAGGTGAAACTTGGCTCTATCTGCGCTCGTTTTTCATGGTAACACACGGGACATTTTCCATGGAGTGGTCCATTACCGAGTCTGTAATTCCTCCTTTCTTTCTTTTCTTACCTGCAAAATAATTCCCTGAAATGTCACGGTATATGTACAAAGGAGCCTCCCACAGAAGCCCCGAATCGTACCTTGTTTTCATTATATTTCCAGGTATATTTATCTAATATACGTTATTTATATGTAATGTGTTCCTGCATATGTTTTCTGTTCCAGTCTGTTGTTGTTCATTGCGTTAATCGCCGTCCTTTCTGCTTTCTTTAAGCTGTAGTAGCCTTCTTTGTTTCTTGCCTGTTGTAATGTTCATAGAATTGGCTGACAGTAGCCATAACAACGGCAGCAGCAAACAAAAGCAAAAGCAGCAACAACAACAACAGTAACGGAGCGGAAATCTCTACTCTCCGACCAAGATAGAAAACCAAGATTTTTCTCACGCCCGGACGCACGCCATGAGTCATTCTCGATTTTCCAAAAGAAAAAAACAAACTGATAATCTTCCATCAACCTATCACTTAGACTATCAGCTCTGAGCTCTGTGTGTTTTTAAACTGATAAATGCGCAGTTACCTGCATAAAAGAAAGGTGATCTCTTTTTCTCTCTCTCTCTTCCCCCCTCCCCCCCCTTCTTCGGTGGACTGAAAAAAAAATTCTATCTGAGGACTGGAGATGGGGAATCTGGTAATGTTGGGAATCTGATGTTAGGAACCGGAGAGAGACTGTCTGAAAGTGTAACGGATTGGAATAGTTCTCCAAGATTTAGAAGGAGTCATCCAGGAAAGGAAAAAAAAAACGTGTTCATGCATTTTTTTTCGCTTCGACCTAAACAAATATTTCATTTGTCATCCAAGAACCTAGGTGCTAGAGAGAAAACTAGCAAGATCTCTTAAAGCTTCATGCGGTTTTTTGTAGTGTCATCATAGCCTTCAAATGCGCCAAGAAATAGCATAGCTTGGCGGATTTTCCTTGATAAGCTGTGCTCCGCCAGTTTTAAAATAGTCTTTGTAGACTTAGATATATTCATTGTCTTTTGTCATCTAATTGTAAAGTGAGTCTTTCAGCATATGGTTCAACAAAAGTATGCAAGGTTTGCAAATACAGTAGAGATTTGATTCGAACCGAACGTATTCGATAAACCCGTCTTCTAAACCCGCCTTGTAATGAACTATTCTATATCAAAATCAGAGTTTACTAACCAAATCGAACAAACTCAAAATTTTGGATTTGTGGAAGCTTAAGAAGACCGAAAAAATGATCAAAGTTTGGATTGGCCCTGTCCAGCTCGAAGCTAACCATTATTTAATAGACTCGCTAATATTGAGGTCTTGGAGAGAAATGAGTACGGGCGTGAGTTTAAGGGTACCTGGGGATGGTGACGTTACGAGCAGTCTACTCAGCGCTAGGTGGGAGGTAGCGGAGGCATGTGTAGACAAAGAACTAGGTAAAACTAGGGAAACTGGTAGTGATAAGTATTGAAAGATGGCACCTTGGGAAGCACAGGGAGGTGAATGGAATAAATAATTCAGTCTGCCAGTAAAACGGGCGACTGTGAAGATAACTTGGCACTTTACTACTTTTAGACGCGTATAAGTTATGAAGACGACACGAGTGGGATTGTTAAGGGATACTGTGCTAGCATGAGTCGGAATAGTGTAGCCATCGGTATGAACGTGATTATATAAATGAGTTCAAGTACACATTAACATGTGAAGCTTTGTAGGCAAGAGTTTAGGGGTGAACTTTTAAAATAAGGTTTCTAAAGACATGTAATATGATTTTCGCAGTGTGTAACTTAAAGTAGTTTATCATACGCTTCAACAATCTTGATATGTAAAGTTTGCATATATATACAGTAGAAACCGATAAGTCATAATTTCGAACGTTCTGTACTCGATAGACCCGCATACTCCTTGTAGTGAACCAGGTCACATGTGGAATAAACTCACAATTTTGGATATGGTAGCTTCGATTTATCATTTTTTTTCAGTCCAAATAAAAATATATGGTGGTAACATGCAGATTTTAAATAAAAAAAAAGTTCCATTAATTTCAAAGCTGCGGATGAATAAGTGCTTTTTACAGAAGTATTGGACCACCAAGAAGCCACTCAGCACACAAGATGGAGATGCTTTACTGGTGTGCCTCATACACACATCTATTAAGCCTAATGCTGAAAGAAGGGCTTCCCGTTTTCATTAAGCGCAGGTGCATTTTAATAACATTGCGTAGACTTGCCAGATTCAGTCTTAACTCCTTTGCCAATAAGTCATGGTGTTGTCAAGGGGAAAATCGTTTGCAGACAGCAAAATGGCAACATTAGTATTTTGCTTAAGATAAGAACACTTTATTTTTCTGTTTGTGCTTTACAGGACATTGGTCAGAATAGAAAGGAGGTGACGGTGAGCATGTTTTCTTCGGTATTTTTGTTGCCTACTTCAGTGCTTTTAGCAGGCTCGAGGGCAAAATTTTTATCAACTTTAACGCGACATTTTCCATTGCATCCTTTCTGCAGGAGCCTTGTAGATCTTTGTAGCCCTTGTGAACGATGTAATTTCCAGAATCTTTTACGTGTACAAATGGCGTAGTTTTTACGTGTAGCGCTATGGAATAGTTTTACCGCAGACAGGGTACACGTTTTGCCTGTCCTAGTGCCTGTAGCAAGGAAAAACTCCCGGGCAAAATTTCGCTCACTGGCGTGACACTTCATGCTGTATTCAAAAGGCTATTAGTCTGTCTGGCACGGGTGATTTATTAAATCATTTTGCATGCGCAAGTGCAAGGTTTTTTGACGTGTTCTTAATGCTTTTATACATGGCTTTATCTCAGACAGGCATTACAAGACAGTCGACTCCACAGATTCGCAATCCTAGGTGGAGATTGAGAATGTTGCGATTAAGTGAAGGGTATCATTAACCGGGGCTGTTTCTTTTGGCTTTAGCAAGCTTTTTAATGAATCACTCTTAGAGTAAGCTAAATGTTCGAGAAAATGGAATGCCAATAAACGGAGTCACGTCTACTTTGGGTACATTATCTTACAGAAAAGCCTAAGTGCTTACACTTTGCCAGATTGCAGAAGATTGATACGATCTTCATAACTGTGTTGCGGTTGAGCATGCAATGCTTGTTGGAGATGCCAGTGTCCTCCTTAGTGCCAGTAGTTTACAGGCCTAACAGCACACAAAGAGCGGATTAACAAATTCTTAGTTACACACGTACGTTCTACACCGCTGTCTTGTACGGGCACTCGTTGGCATTACAATACTTTGGATGCCGTGATCTTACTCAGGGCCTTTGTTCCATTGTGTTGGCAGCACTTTAGAAGATTGATACGATCTTTATAAATGTGTTGCCGTTGAGTTTCCTTCGCTTGCAGTAGAAACTAAATGTTCGTTCTGTTGCCTGTAGGTAGCAGAGCTAAGAGCACACGGAGAGCATCAGCCATTTCATAGAGCACCTGAGTACGATAAAGTCATCCTCTTTATCACCGTTATCATCGCCATCATCGGAGCAAGCATCAACATTAGTGGAAGAAACTGTGTAACCGCTATCCTCTTGTGTTTGTTATTCTTATCGCCCATGCCAGTGCTTAGGGTTTCCGAATTTCCGTTTCTCTTTCGTTTTCCCCCCTCTTCATATTTATTTAGTCTTCAGAGAGAGAGAGAGAGAGAGAGAGAGAGAGAGAGGAAAATAACAAAGAGTTCAGATCTCGAAGGTTGGGGTTGAAGGCAGGCAAAGAGTGTTGAAAGTTTTGGAAGTGCAGGCACCGTATGCTGTCAGGAGATGTGTGACTTTACACCTGGAAACTCATGCATGATTGATGTATATTGCGTTTTGCATTAAGGAGTCATGGAAATGTGGAAGAGCATGCAGGGTAGAGAGTGTAATGTGGGATCATAGATGGCAGATAGTAAGGGACAAAGTATGTGGCCCTTAAATGAGAGAAGAAAATGTAGAAATGATGGTAGAAAGTATGGGAAAGAAAGGACCACAACGGAATAAAAATGATTGAACAGATGATTCAGTGAGAGCTTTCGGTGAAAGGAGAAAGGGAATATTTAAACTGGATATTATGTCTCGACTTGGTTTGAGTGGGAAAAAATACAGTGTAAAGAAGGCTAATATGGAATGAAATGAATGTTTATTCTTATGGGAAGGGATAGAAAGAAATTCTTGCACTGTATTCTCAAGAAGATGGGGTTCCAGGGTTGTTACAAAGTGTGTCTCGTGTGCGCAAGACTCACATTTCATCTGGCTTATTTGAACAGCTGGAAAAGATGTTGCTGCCTCCAGGTGCGGTATATTACATGTGAATCATACAGTGAAACCAAGGCTGCTCACGAATTTGTCCATGCTAGCACTCTAATCCCCGCTCGTCTCACACCCCGCCTAGTGTGTCTATTTTTCTGCTTGCCTATGTGACCATTACATTTGCTTTGTCTGGCTGTTTTTGTTTAAGTCTCCAAGCTTATCTGGAAGTCTATCAGGTAAACCTGTCAGTCATCTTGTCTGTCCACCGATCTGTGCACCTTGTGTTTGTTCACATCTGAATTGTTTTAAAGGGCAGATAATATACATAGAGTAAATTCAGTGTCGTGCGTTGTTTACCGGGTTTTTGTGTCCTCGCAGAATCTCTTTCATTTCTTCGAGGAGAACGCACGCGAAAGGAGTAAATAAATATGCTTAGAGAATTCCATGTGGCTCCATAACTCCATTAACAAGGGCATGAGAGGTCTGTTTTATTGCCATTCTCTCCCTGACTCGTACCTCCTGTGCTGACATTTGGTGACGTTGCGTCGGTAATCTCTTGCTCAGGGGGCTCCTGAGGTTCTGGGCACGTCTTTTACCTCCTCTTTGTTTATTTACAATGTCCTCCACCCCGCGCGTGAGCTAATTTCTTATCATTTCTTGACTCACACGAGCCTGGTAAAGTGGCCTAGAAAATGCCCGCACGCGAACGCNCCTCATCCCCTCCCTTCCTCCCCCGAAAAAAAAAAATTCCATAGGAGCCGCGAGCATAGCATAGCATAGGGAGAATTTGTGAAATCTTAGAAAGTTTATTATGCATTGCGGTCCTTTCTTTTTCTCGCTGCACGTATGCACTGGTAAAACCTCCAGTCTCCGTTTGTTTTGGCGACGAGCGATAACAAAGAAAAGAGGTAGATAATGGATGTTTTGCTAACATTTCTCTTCTGAGGGAATATTTTTTCTTTCTTTCTGGGAACGGGGATTTATTAAGAAGTGAAAACTGCCTCGCCTCCATCTCTCATGAAATTACACACGAAAAAAATAAAAATTACCTGTGTGAGTAATCAAATGAAATCGTCGAAAGCATTTAAGAGGTTAATAATTTCATATATCAGGAAGAAGATTGCATAAGGTATATAAATTAGGTAGGGATTACATCGCCTTTGGATTGGGGCGGCAGGAGAAAGAAAAGGTGGAAGAAGATAGGAACGAATCTGTGCTTACAGAGTTCTTATTTTAAAAAAAATGTTATTTTTTTTAATTAGCTGTCCTCCCTACTCTTTCTACTCTCTCTCTTTCTCTCTCTCTCTCACTCTCTCTCCCCACCACCAATCCCAGCCGTTCCGTTCAAAGAGCTTTGTAACTCATGGGATATTTCATCCAATGTTTATGATGCCTGACGAGGGAACGAAGATAAGAATATCGAGGTTGGTTTTCTTTTTTGTTGTGTTAGCCTCCCCTTAGCTTTGTCTTTTCAAGTTTTAGCATTGATAAACATGAAAAACCGCGTTGATGCCTTGCAGATGCAGCGCCACCACGATGATGTTGTATAGATCCTTCCTGGCTGTCTAACATTTTTGCCTGACGGTCTGTAAACACAGACCGGTGTACCGTATCCTGCCCCTCATAAACAGGAGATACTAAATTTAATACGGCAGGAATTGCGGTCCATTAACCGGAATTTTTGTGTAAATTTCCGTGTGAAATTATGGGATGAGTCAGGATTATTTAACGCAAGGATGCATGCATACACCTGGACATCCGCAAACTTTCTGCCAGTTTGGCGAGTGCTTCTGGGAATCGTTTAACCAGACCTCGATATTGCAATAAATAGTCACCACCGCTTCCTCTAATGACGCCAGTTTTTGTAATCTGCATGGGTTATGAAGCCACTTAATTTACAAAGACCATCATACTATAATAAAGCTAAGGGGAATAGTTTCTGTAACTCGTATGATTTCATCACAACGCCATTTGTAATGAAATGTGTTATGCCAGCATTTTCGTCGACGCCTAGTCGCAGAGCCGCCTGACATGTTCTGTCTAGAGAGACTGTATATGTTTAAAATAATTCTTCTTTGTGAGCCTTGGTGTAACAGCCAGTTGTTGTTTGGGATTTGCTGAAACAAAAGTAGCGTTGCTTTCCTTGGTCAGACTTTGCAGAACAATGGTCTCGCCATATCAGGAACCCGCTGTCCAGGCATGGCAAGCCTATCCAAAGAATGGATGTTATTACTAGTAAACGTTATGCTGATAATATGCTTTGATGAAAGGATATCGCCGAGCATTAGCAGGGATGTGCTCTTTCCCCTCTTCCTCACTCCCCCTCATATTCTGTAGAAAGTCATATGTGTTTGTGATGTTAAGAAGGTAATCACTGTTGTTGTCTGATTCTGAGATGGATGAGTAAGGAAACCGCCGGCTGAAAGCATTACTAACATGATTAACAACATGAAGTATTAATACTGGCATGATTAATACGTGCACGCCCGACGCGCTGCTCACCATCCAGGTACTGGCGCTGTGAGTGAATCTGCTGCTTGTGACAGATCAGAAAACTCACTTTCAGTTTCACAGCGCTAACATTTTCTGACAGAAGAGCTTATGTTTTTTCCCCCTCCAAAATCTTTTTTTTTTTGCCCTTGCATAATCATGGTCTGTATACTTCTACTCATCTCCCAGCAAAATATTTTTGCAAAACTGCGAATGCCCTTGATATAATTGCAGAAACTAGACAAGACTTTTATTGAAACAAAGAGCTTTTGTCAAACAAAATCACCCAGTTTCTCAGTAACAGTGTCGACAATTGCCAACAATACAGCCTTTCATCTTGAGGAATTCCTTTGCAGCTTAAGGGTTGTGTTTATTTACCGCTCACGCCGCAATACTAATTTTTTTCCCTGGCTTTGTTTCCCCACAGAACAGTTCCCGGTGCATGTGGATGCATACAATATATGGGTTTTTGTTTCGAGAGCTGTTGGCTGTTTTGATTAGATTCCTGAAACTTTTTCAGGATTATCCTTCTGGTCTGAGAGAATCTTGTTTCTTAAGGACAGTAAAAGCAAACTCCAATAGCACACAAATAGGCATAGTGTTAAAGACGTACAAAACTACCTTGGATCTGATTATTTATATAATATGGAATTCAGCGTTCATCTAACGATGCGACGTACAAAACTTGCTGGCTTATCAGGGGAGTAACAAAACTATTTCGATTGCAACATCGAGCACCCTGAATGTTTTCGAAGTTATATTAACGAGGGCTAAGGCGGCTACAAAAATTATTGATCAAGTATTTTTTTTAATCCTTGAGCAATGTTTTGAAGAGGCCATGTCTGTGTTATTAAGTTTGAAGTGTTTTAACGGGTCGATTGGAATCAGTGTGAACCATTCGTTCGGTCAGTCACCTCTAGTTTCAGCTAGATCATATCTTGTGGTCGCTCTAGGGAAAGAAACTAGTTCTGTCTCTACTCTTGTGTCTTAATTAGGGTTGCTATTATGGCAGTTCAGGTTGGACTGAGCGTGGTATGTCTTTAAAAGGATTAATAGGATTAATGAAATTGTCCTAAGGGAAATTTGTCTGGGATAAGTCACTCACCATTCTACCAGTCTCCACACATTTTTATGTCTTAATTTGAAAAAAGCCCTCTCTGCTGACAATAAACTACAACCGGCAGCATTTTGCACAGCTATTCCCTAGTACTAACACCCACTCCTTCAAAAACAAAAAAAAAAGGCAAGGAGTTATGACACTATTTCTTCAGTAAATTAAGACCACAGCTGAAAAGGCTTAGCGAAATGAGGCTATAAGAAGATGTGCAGCAGAGGCCGTAATGGTGAAAGGAAATGCCTCGTGAGCGTGAACAGGATGTCGTAATCCAAGACCAACAACGCTAGTCTTCTGTGTCTAATTTCGTGGCTTGCATCATTTGCCATACAACAGAGAACACATGCAGAACACTCAGATGTCTTTTTTTCTTTTTTTAATCTAAGCCTGTTTGCTGCCTGACTTAGGAATGTGCAACCGTATCATTTGTGAAAGAAGTTTTGATAGAGTAAGCATTATGCTTGGTCCTCTAAGCATTTGGCGTCGGTGCGAAGACCACACACAGTGCTGCATTTGGTTTTTAAAAAAAATATGGCATCACTCCTGTTACTCCTTTCAATAATTCTTACAAAAGACTATGAGCATGTTGTTTTATGCGCTGGAAGCAGAACATCGAAAGAAGAAATGTCATAAAATACGAGATGATTGCCTCCAGGCCAGATGAGACCATGGGCATTTAAGTCTTCCAAGTTCCAACGACCATCGACCAGAACAAAGTCATTACAGCAACAGAGCATACCGTACGTCCCCAACCCACCACACCTTTGTCCGTGAGCGTGACCTGAGACCTCTGCATACCTGTACACCGCTGTCTCTCATCAGTGCTTACTCACTCGTTCACTTACTCACCCCAGTCGGCCACATGGCGAGCCAGTCCGTGCCATGTGCTAGACATGCAGACAACGGTCGTTGGTACCGCGATCGTCGTAATGCAGTTATCCTGTAAATTTATGGCGTGAGACTCCTCCACACAGCCCGGTTACCTGTAAACACAGGCACATAGGTGGCCAAACTGAGAGCTGACCAGAGTACCGCAGGCTCTATGGACGTTAATACCACGATAGTGGTCATCTGTTGCACGTGAATTCGTCTGACACCGAGAGCATAAATGTTGGCAACATGGCGATAGATATCTTAAAAGTCACTTAACTTCTTTACGGCTTTGAAGAGCGCAGCAGAACTTGAAGGCTAAGCAAAGAATGGGAGAGGAACGCCCATACTCTTGACCGTGTTCATTCCGTAGAGAAAGATTGAAGGGGCACATCCTGTGTTGAAGGCATGAGTAACTCATTTTCAGAATCATAAGATCTCTTTATCTTCGGAGCGGAGATCAGTCAAAAAGTTGATAAATCTATGTCAGTTCCGATGTACTTCAGAGTTTTGTGTTATCGGAATAAAGACAGGAATAGGCTGATCCCTGCGTATTTTGATACTGTGTCTGAGAACACTGCTATATATTCGTAACCCAGACATGAATATGCTGATCCCTGTCTATTTTGATTCCGTGTCGGCGAAAACTGTTGTACATTTGAGGCCCATCTCTCAGCCGGTACCAATTCTCTGCAATCCCCACTTCCACTGATTCTTGCTAGACCCAGACATCAGTCATTGTTCCAGTAATGGACGAACCCGTCCAGCCCATGTTATTCTGATGTGGATTCCTGCTTTAGCAGCATGCCATAATGGTGGTAGCTGACGGATGAGATGCATACATGGAGAGTACATGATCAAGCTGTCGATATTGTTTACATTTTTGGCCATCCCCTGGTTGGACTCGCCCTTCATCATGAAATATATTATTAGAAGAGAGGGTACAGAATGGAAAGAGGAGAGAGATAGAGGAAAAGCAGGCAGTGACGGATTGAGACTTCCTGTAGATTAATCAAGCTTAACTTCTTTGTCATACTTTGAACATCTCCAGATATCTCAGTAGGAGCAGGGTCCAGCTATATACAGAATTGAATGACTTCGTCACTGAGGTCCTGAAACACTCGATATATTACTCTATCATCAGAACATTAGAACTGTATTATTAATATTACGGACTACATGTACTTTTTGTTTGTTATTGTTGTAAATGTAGACCAGTGTTGGAAAAATCCATGCCGGGAGTTACGAAATGGTATTAAGGAAATACTGAGTAGTAGATCAGATGAGACCGGTTCCTTCCCCGCTTTGTGAATTAAATGTGGTCTTGCCGAACAGACGACAGAACACATATTACAAGACTGCCCGCAGTATAATGAACAGAGGGCAGAGTTGTGGCCAAGGCAGACCTCGCTGCAGGACAAGCTTAATGGACACGCCAAAAACCTGCGGGCAACAGTTGAGTTCATTGGGAGGACTGGTCTACGTGTGTAGCCATCGAAAGCGAACGAGAAGAAGAAGAAGAAGATAAGGAAGCATGCATGTTGAATACTAGCTGTATTACTTGTCCCTGGAGTTGATATAACAGTCGTGCCAAGAGTAAATCTGACGCTCACTTCCTTTGGGTTGAGCGTAGATTGGATTTCCCTTGTTTGTATTTCCAGTCCTGTGGCTCACATTTCGCCCATTTCTATGATTTCATTCCAAAAAAAAAAACAAAAACGACAGCGCGGTGGGAATTTCAAGAGCACATGGCGGTGTAAATTTACACACTCAAGGTTATGTTTACTGCGAGGAAATGTTATAAACAGCAGGCATATCAAACCCCAGAACATACATTTTTCTCACCTGTTTGCAGTGCGGAGGTGATTCCTCATCCTTAAGGCTTGGTGCCAGGGTCTTTGTGGCCTTCGATAGGCGGATAATGATGAACGGTAGGCGGCAATAAGTCTTACACTCTCTGTCTCAATATTGTCAGGAAGCCCCTCCTTCGGTGCAGCACAGGTAGACTGTTTCTGATTATTTTCCCGAAGACTTCTGTTCATCGGCGTCGCCATTTTGTTATCTTCTGTTTTGGAGGGCACGGACTATAAGGGATATGCAAAATTATGGTCTTTGTTCCAGATTTTGCGTGACCAGCTGTCCAGTGAACAGTCTCACATCAGTCTATTGCTCATTCATCGGCGTCATCATTTCGTTTCCTTCCTTGAATGGAGGATACGGACTGTAAGGAATGGGCAAAAGAACATTATTATGGTCTTAGTTCCAGATGTTGCATGACCAGTAATCGTCCAGTGAACAGTCTCAGGTCTCTTTATTGCTCTTTCTCATTTCACATCCCTGTTCCTGTCTGTGAGATGGGATACGCCTCTGCAGGAAGTCGGGATGGGAAGTAAGTGAAGCGCGAGTGTTTGTTTGTGATGGTGTTATCAAGCTAGCAGACACCGTCTATCACAGCAGCAGCATCAACACGGCTGGCACTTTCCATTATGGCTTTCCACCAACACCACAACTTTCTTGTTGTGGTTTCGACGTAGCGGACAGTTAGATACTACTGGTCTAGTTCCCGCGGATATCCTCTCAATGCCTGAAATAAGCCGGCTGTCGACTTTGACTAATTACGAGTAAGCATCTGTTATCTATGGCATTAGTTCACTGTTTTCCCAAATCACGTCTGAGATTCTCGATTGAGAACAGGATTTCATCTTGCTACTTCACAACGGTGATGATGATGTATGTTAATAGAAGTGTTGCAAATAAAAATGCCTTTGTGAATTTCAGTGTTTCCAGAATTTGAGTGCAGACAACAGTGCTTCAGTTGACAAATTTAGATATATGGCTATTCATGATAGATTTCGTCTAGTCTAGATTAGTTCCTAATAGCGTGTGATAGGAACAAGGTAGCTATAAGCTCTAACGGCTTTCTTGAACTGAAATATGATTCGCTCCGACATCTTTTATGTTTTCTTTGAGGCTTTAATGTAAGCTCTCTTTGCTTTACGACTCATGTTGAGAACTTAGACTTGACTTGGCCAGAGAACATTTTGTTTATAAATCAGCCACTCACGGCAGCAGGCTGCTCTTTGCAGGAAATAGGAAAGCAGATAATAAGTTTGTTTGGATAATGATGGTTCCACCTCTTGTTTATACATGACACCTGATGCTCCCCTGGCTTGATTGTTGCCAGACAGACTGTAGAGCGAACAGATTTGCCCACTGTTTCTTTGACCCAGAAATTTGGAATCAGAGACAAGTGGCCTGTCGAGCTTCATTTTGGCAGAAGTTCAGATACAGACAGCTTTAGGAAGTTATCAGAACCCCGGGGGTGTCTTGTAGGAAACTTCACTATACGCCATACCCTACTGTGCCAGCAGCATTCGCTAAGCCCTGCTCTCTTTCATTCCGGCTCTCCTTCCCCGTGAAATATCTTCGGACATTGTTAGGCCTACTCTTTCCGAGTCTGTTTTTTTCCGTTGTGTAGGCTGTCTGATAGTAGTATAAATACTGTGAACATTTTGCTTTGTGTCAGCTGTGTTTCCATTGTATTAGTGGTGCTTATTTATTATTGAGTCAGTCATAACGTGCATACACTACTTTTCACCTATCACTTTCTATCTTGTCTGATGGCACCAGAGGTACGGGCGACTGTATTCTGAAAATGTCAGACGTGGAAGTCAGGCCTAAGGAAAACATCCGCGTTGTCAGGAGTTACGTGAGCAGATGGCCTCAATAAAACCGTTCCATCCCGTCCTTAAGCTCATTATCTAGGCAACGGAGTAAGCCCATTAATGGCTCGTTTAACCTCTGTTTGGAATTTGTGATAAAATTTGTAAAATTGTGCCCCCCGTTAGGCGTAACGTTAAGGCATTTCCCCTGTCATATTTGTTCCCGTGTAGAATAATGCCAGTTACGAGCTCAGTGACTGCCAGGTAGTTCAGTTATTTCAGGGTTTCATGAGTTGTCGTTGTTGTGTTGGAAAAGAATTGTGGGGAAAAAAAGACGAGAGTGAGTAGAATTATTAGATAATGCGCTCACAAGTTAGGCATTTCAACGTATGCTTTTGGTTGGTTTCAGTTATCCTGGCAACGGAATTAATGTAAACTTCAGCAGGTCTTCAATGTTACACCGTTGTGTTTAGCTTCCATTCAGTTTACCTGTGCCGTGATGCACATTCGAGAAAATGTGAACCTGAGGTGCTTCAGAAGAGAAGTGAACATTTATCTTATCATTTCTTTATGGCTGATTGAGGTTTTAAGCAGGTACGCGTGAAAAGCAACAGCACAGTGTGATCTGTGGTGACGACTGATGAAACCTGCTATTCAAAATACAAGTCTCTGACATTATCTGTACTTTGAGGAAATAACTGATTCAGCAGACTGCAGAGCGCGATTAGATTTGCGCATCTTACAGATATTCCGACCTTAAAACCGAGATACCGCAGCACCAGTTGATTTGCTCTTGGAGTTCTTCGAAAGACTTCTTAAATATTTTAAAGGTTGAGCACGTATGGACGACAATCGATTGCGGATTTTGTGAATGCATACCCGAGGATCAGTATGTGGTCGAAATGGTCCGCGGCTGTTGCGAAAAGCCGTGAAATTAGTTCGTGCTTGTCTATTTTCACTCTTTGGTCTGCTCATCCCAGGCCGTTGTTTGTGTCTCCCTGTCAGGCATGCCTTCCCAGACGCTGATCGGCCGTATTGTGCTTAATTTGTCTGTCTGCGGCGCCAGACTTGGCATGATTATTTTTAAAGCTGTAGAGGTGTTAGGTGATCGGTTAGGGACGTGACACATTATGTCTGAGATAAAAAGGCAGGCCAAGATATGTGTATCTCTCGTCGTTTCTATACATTTCCTTTCTTTTGCCTGAGTGAGCAGTTTCTTATTTCTTTTGTGTATAGCATGTGAGTGCTCTTCCTCCCAGTCTTGCTAATGTAACCTTCATTCCGCCTTTTTGTCTCGCTGCGTTTACAGGGAGTGATGTATGATAATGAATAGCATTGTTTATATTGTGGATTGCAAAGATTGAGTAACGAATCAGCGTTTAGATATGGTTGAGAAATCCTACGTATTATCTACTTGTGGGGCATCAACTTGGTACAGTGCCTAATAAGTTGTGACGTGATGCTTCTCGTATTCAGCAATCGGTAATGTAGATCTCAGACAGATATAAAATCTTTACAATAAAAATACAGAAATGCATTCACACAGAGCAGTAGAAAAGACATGTCATTAAGTGGGCATCACGACGCATGATGCAAGCTATGGGCGTTGATATACTAGATGATTGCGACCCCCAAAATTTATGGCCGCGACCCACATTTTAGTGTCAGTATGTGTTACTCACGCTGTGTAGTGCTTAGCTCAAGTATCGCACACAACGGCGTGTCAAGCGGATCGTGTGCCAGACATGTAACGTAGCGAGTAGTTAAGGAGGAATGTGTTCTGCTGCCGTTGGAATGTCAGTAAAACTGTGTTCATTAGTGTTTTAGATAAATATCGTCTGTTTTAATGAGAAGAACGTTCAGTGCCATAGTAATGGCTGGCGGGCAGTTTTAGGTTAAGTATATTTTGACGCATTCTTTCTGTGGAGTTCAAAACGTGCACGGGAAAGTTACCTGCTAGCGTAGAGTTTTGATGTTACAAGTTATTTAATAATTCCATCTGTTAACTGTAGTGGACGTCCGTTTATGAAGTGTTCATTTGTGTGAAATTGTTTCTAAAAAATATTCCCATGTTAACGCCTTCGCAACTCAGACTTTAAATCTGTCATTCAATGTAATTATCACAATATGTCATGCGCTAACATAACAACTATAGTCAAAGAAAATAAACAGTGAACGAGAGTGCAACATGACATTACGTATGTTTGAGTCTCGGAGTTGTAGAATTATTACATGGAGTAGACACGAGAGACATGAGGCTTCAGTTTCTGTGAGCTGTAGACAGTGTCTTCAAAAAGACAGCTGGTGCTTTCAGGCCAATGGCATTATTTAAATTCAGGCGTGGAAAGTCGAAGAAATCCGAGGGAACGTCTGTCTTCGATTCATTGAGACAGACCACAAGCTTCTTGACCGGTGTCGCTGGCGTCGGCAAGGTAAGAACTACTTTATATTATTATTATCCTCTACCCTGGAGTTTCTGATATATTAGAAACGCAATATTGACATTGCAAAGTACACAAAGACTTGACTCTTTGAAATTGATTAGTTTCCTTTGGGCGTCTCACATTTTGGGTAAATCCAGTAAGTAGGGTTGATAAAATCATTGCCGGACTTAGGCCGAGTGCTGTTAGGAATTACGAAACGGTTATTTCCCGTGGGTATTTTTAACTTCCGGTGAGTATGCAGGAATGGTTATGCATTCGGTTTGAACAGTATTACTGTATATTTGGTTCTATGAAGCCAATCTGAACTACACATGAAACACTTGTCATAAGTTCTTAAAGAACAACAGTTTGTCTCATAACTGACAAGGAACGCTTATAAAAGGCCTGTCGTAATATCTTTGTTATCTTTCCTGATCGGTAGCTCGTGCAGTGTAGAATGTGTCTCTTTCCATGTCCTCTTTTTATCACAGCACGTTTTACTCATGTCAACCACCGCAATATCGATCGGGGTGAAAGTTATATCTGTCAGCAGATTGTTGACCTTGCTCTTTTGTATGTTTTCAAACGAGTGGAAAATATACTAATGCTATGTTATATAATAAATATATTTTAAAAAGTATGTATATTATATATTAATAATAAATGCTGGCCTCGATCAGCCGTTTACCTGCTAATAAAGAGGTGGTGTCCACTAAAGTTGAATGAAATTGGAAATTGAAAAAAACAACACAAAAAAACAGTGTGATGAACTGAGTAGAAAATAAAATAATTCATCCTTTACAGATCTACCCTTAACATACTTAGGTCAGTCAGATGTTCCATTATGTTGGTCGTTATTATGGAGAGATTAATACATTTGAATGCTGTGAATGAATCTTTGAAAAATTAAACTCATGCACAGGCTAAGATCAGCAATAGCAGAGTGTGTTAAGTGCGTCCCACTTCAGACTGTCAGTCTGCAAAGGTGAAATACTGTTTATTGTATGAAGCTGTATGGAAACTAAAGACATCTTGAACCAGCGTTTTTTGTTTGAAGTAGAGGCTTACGACGGATCATTTAGAAACAGTATCTTGCTGCAAGATTTATTTCAGCTCCGATTCTGTTCTTTCTGAAGCATTGCCCGCGCGTTTGTATAACTGCTATTATGTAAATTCTGTGCGTAGGCATGTGAGCGTTGTTCATGGCCTGTGTTGTATTGCTCTAACGCCATGGCACCAGGATGTTCATTGTATTTTATACACATTGTTGTCGTTAGCATTTATAAATGCGCACCTGTATTGATCGCATTGTAGATGCAAGCTTGTAGGTCTCTTCTGAGACACTGGTATCCCCGTGCAGGCCTTACAGAAAATCAAGCTCGAAAGATCTGGCCAGTGAATTTTATATTTCCGCGACGCCTGTACTTGATACTGTGGGCGCTCTGAAAACATTCCGTGGTCGACCGCAAAGCCATGATTCCTTGGGCAGATAGCCTTTGTAAAATCAGAGTATTACTACATCACAGTTTGCATTCTGCGTGCCTCGCCATAGCGGTCTTGTTTGTAGCGTATTTTTAGGCATCTCAAATTAGCATGACAGAACCGTGACCCTAACTGCAAATCGAGTGAAGCCCACCTAATTTGAACATACCGTGAATGTGGCCGTCCAAATAGTGCAAGTAGTGCCGTCACTTTGCATAGTATGTATTTGATCATGTTTCTAACGCCCTTCCCCCCAACCAGCGGAAGAGAATGTAAGTGGTTATACTTGCAGTCAAATGCGATGTACGTTGCATGTGTTTAACGCCCAAGGCTGGCAAGAAAATTGTACTCGGTAATACCGGCCATTGAGTGCTGTGCACATATGTACACGCATTTACAACATGTTCGGCATTGCCAAGGTGTCCTTTCTACCTTGTCTGGAGCCTTTTAGAAAAAGAGACTGCACCGTCTAAAATTTGGCAGAAGATATCGTCCCGACATAGTGCTGCGCCATTTACTAAAGTTCAGGCGAACGATTACAGCACGCATATGCATTCCAAAATCTCGTTGGAAATAAAACGTATTGAGCTATATTTAAATGCTAGAGCAGTGCTTTGTGAACAGCGATTTGTATGTAGCAACTGCTGTTAACGCTGGTTTGATCTTGCACTCTGCTTTCACTGTGTCCTTCAAGGCAAGTTGTATTGTAGGGTCGTATGTATTTTAGAAAGTTTAGTTGCCAGGCAAACTTATGAAGATACAGGCCGAAGTTATATTGTCCTCATACTGTCGTATGTTTGATTAAGGCCGTGACGTCACTTGCGAGTGTTTTGCCCGTCTCAGCCGTCTATTCAGAGTTTCTTTTTCTGTTTAAATCCCGCGGCAATAGACGTTGTTGCTCGCTAGGTGGCAACGTTGAAAATACGATCAGCCCAGTGGTAGAGAGATTTTAAGGCAGGATTTAAGGACGGTTTAAGCGATGACGACATTTGAGCAGTGTTGGCAAGACAGAATCGACAGCTGCTGTCACTGCACTGAATGAAACCGCGGGTGTGTTTGTAATGTGCTCGATGGTGTTACTTGTGTAGTCTTCTCTCGACATCCGAACGCCTCTCGCTCATTACTTCATAGCTTTGATTAGTCCGTTCAGCACATTGTCATATGATATGCACCGCAGTGTTGGAAATGCCGCAGCTAGAAGCAGTGTTCGATCCTTTGCTGAAAGGTCACAGTGGTCTGTACAGTACAGTACAGCCCCCGCACAATGCCACTCACGAGCGATGCGTTTTGTTGCCAGGATAATCATGTTGTGGGCCCAGACACAAGGTGATAGAAGAGAGGTGAAACTTACGTAAGATCACTGTGGTAAACATTCGTACGTCTTCATGTAACACAGTGATCGGACTGCCTATAGTGCAAGTTATTGGTGATAGTGGATGATCTGCCGCTAGTAATATGATCTGCATTTAATAACTTACGTATTGACTTACTGGGTCATGTTCCACAAAATAGATCAAAGCCAAGTCTAGTGTCACTGCGTCCTAAATTTTTGGTCGGTTCTGATGGTTGTATTGAAATTCATGTGTGAGCTTTAAACCTAGGACATAAACTTTTTTAAGGAGTTGGATATCTTTATATCGATAAGAATATAACCAGAGTTATTTTTTACTCTAGTCTAACCCTTATATTCTATAAAATACGGCATAAGAGTTTAGGCAGGTCCTTGCGATATGGCTCTTCTTGCGGTAGGGGTCACTCATTACGCCATCAGTTAACTCGATGCCGATCTTGTATGTGCATACAGAAGTTAAAAACTGTTATTTTGTTTTCCTCATCCAAGATCGGTATCAGGCTACAGGAGAGCCAAATGAATGACCCCTAGCGCACGCAGCCCTGTCGCAACGACCTGCTTTTACTCTATATGTCTACACGGATAACACATGCCTTAGTTGATGGTGAAATAATAATTAGGAGGTCAATAAAATGTTTTCGCGCCCGTCGTGGATTTGTGGTTATCGATTTGCTATATTTATAGCCAAGTGTATTGAAACTGACCTTAACTAATCCGTTTAGCAGTGCGATCAAGATCACCCACTCTATTATTATGGTCATGAGCCGTCAGCTGGATCATGCAGTGTGGTCTTTCGCACTGTTTTGCAGTTTTTCAAATCTGGAGTCTTAAGGCGTTAGCAGTAGGTTTCTATATTGTGCAAGAGAGAGTTGTGTCTGTCTGCAATATTCGCAATCAGCACCTCTGGACGCCGTATGTTATATAATGTACACAATATTGCTTCATAATGAAATAATATAACTTAAGACTCAAAGCTAGACAGTGATAAGTACTGTCGTACTTTTCTTATCGTTATCGTTATCGATGAAATGGATCATTTTCTTTGTGAATGTGCATATATGGGCGTAAATAAACACGTGTGATCAGGTGTCATTCGTGTATCGATAAGATAATGAATGGATGTATGGCGTTTTTCTTATTCATGATAATTATATTTAGATTCAAAGGATGTTATTCATGATTAGAGACAGTTTGTACTCGCTGGCTCAAATAGAATAGGTTGCAGACTGATTTAGGCTGGGCGAACCACACATGCGCCCAACTCTTTTTAACATTTGAGGTCATAGAGGCCTGTGATAGATTATTGATTACAGAACACGCAGGCCAAAAAAAAAAAAAAAANAAAAAAAAAAAAAAAAATGTCGTCTGCAGTGCGCTGCTTCATAATGGCGTATCAGTTCATTCTCCTGGGATTGGATTTCGTCCCAAAGAAACGTATGTAATC
Source organism: Ellobium chinense (assembly GCA_033807755.1). Classification (NCBI taxonomy): domain Eukaryota; kingdom Metazoa; phylum Mollusca; class Gastropoda; order Ellobiida; family Ellobiidae; genus Ellobium; species Ellobium chinense. Next base: position 408,686 of record JAWQUT010000086.1, on the reverse strand, counting down.
GATGTTGTTTGAGAAATTGCGCATTAACGATGAGATTTTCTGCCATCGTAAGAACTACATTAACTCTGCATGTTAAACTTTACTACGGATGCATAAAGCACCGATGCAGTAATGTAATTCTTACAAGGGCAAGAGATCCCATCGTTAATGTGCAAGTCCTCATATTTTTCAAAGATAAGTTCGTTTTATGTAGATCACAAATCCACATCACCTGTGGTAAATAACAGGACATCCGGTCCGGCACCGTGCGAGGGAAGACTATGTAAGATGTTAGTCGGTATGCCTGTGCACAGCAAAAAATTTGGCACGCTAATGTGAAACTTTGGTTTCGTGTTTAGCATGCGGAGGAGTCGTTAAGTTCAGTCTGTTATTCTGTGCTGCTCTTGAAGACTGCTGGCAACGTTAAACGTAAGAGTGGCCTGGATTTCATTGCCCCGCCCTGTGCCGGCTTTGAAGAGATGTGAATCAGTCAGTGATTCAGTACTGTGTTCTCGAGTTCATCTTGCGAGCGAGCACAAGACACAGTGTGTGTGATTTACTGATCGCTTGAGCGACGGAACGGCAGAGATTTTGTGTATTCTTCAGTCGCTGCGTTATTTGATTGTGTTGTTTCTGCGACCATCTACGTCTAGGAGAAATAACGGAATATATTTAAGGAAGCGTGGAATTTTCACTGTTGTTCCCCTTGAAATTAGACTCGGGAACACGATTGGCTGATCGTTTCCCGGAATCATCTCTAAATGTGATGAAGTATGCAGCTGTAGTTGTACCATCGAAAGCGAGTAATGCCTGGCATATTTCCTTGGCTACTGGAAACTGGACGAGATGCATGCGTCCAGTTTGGACTCGGAGAACCATGTCCAACATGCGGGCTTCACTTCTTTTGCCCTTGCTCTACTATTTCGCCTTTCGCAAAGACTGACTGGTATCGAGCTTGGAGCAAAATTTACGTCCTGCACAACTCAAGGCAAGGATTGAACTCTCCTGTACGTATTCACACATCCAACACTGATCCAAACGTGCTACAAGTGTCCTTGCAGAAAGAGGTAGTAGTTTCAAATGAGCCACATTGGATGCCCGCATTTCATGACAATTTTTATGATGGAAGCAAGGCGGACGCCTATTCGACTACTCACTCAAAAGTGTCAGGTCCCGATGGGGATTGCTTGTGTTACGTCTGTTGCCTCTACAGATCCCGAGAGCTGAAGAGGCCTGCAGCTTTCACCAAAGATTGCACCATTACTGTCCTGACACCATGCGTATCGTGTGGTAGCACATCCCTTTGTCTGTGTAGAGACAAAATCACCGATGTCTCCATCAAGATTCACAAGACCAAGTACGGTCTTTTAGAGCCTCAGTGTCTTTCGAGTGTTCAGAGTGCCTTCTCAGAAGCTCAGTATTCATATCATACGGTTGGCTTCGACCGTTTTCTATGGGATGCATGTCGTAAAAGCTGGACAAGAACTAGTCCGTTTCAGTGGCAGTATATCAAACCACAGATAATCACACCATACCCAGATACTTTTACTGATAGGAACTTGATATCTCATCGTTACCTCAGTCTAATCTCATCTTTACCTTTGGGTCCTCCTGGCCATTCTCTACTTGCCAAGAAAAGCCCTGCCTGTGATCCCTTGGTCTACCGTCGGATTCTGGACGTGTGTGAAGCATTGTCTAGGAGGCCAAAGTACTGCTCTAGCAAACGTTCCTGCAAATCAACAAAGCCTTCCGTCTGTGCCTGTCTGGGATTTAAAATGTTTAATGCAGACAGTCAGGAATATTTAAATTTTGATGATGAATTTGCTGAGAATGTCTTCGCCCTGTATGATTTTAGCTACGGGGTCGATGCTGTGCGAAGGTGGAGTAGTGCTTTCACAGACCGCTCGTGGCCTGAACATTCAGACTTGGCTGTGGACCAAGAAAATAATCAAAGTATTGCAGATAACGCTAATGTTAAAGGAACATGGAACAACAAGCGACATGGCAACGAAAAGGTGAAGTATTAAATCTTTCTTTGCTCTCTGGTTTCCATCCGCCCTCATGGTCTCTCCTCCCATCCCCTTTCCCTCATTCACTCCCTCATTCTAAGACCTACTTTCAGCTTATCAGGTATTCATCGGTTGCCTGTTCATTCCCAGGATGCCCATCACGCAAGTGACCTCGTGTCTTGACATTTTAGATTCCAGATTACCTTACCGTTACGCTTGGGCCATCAATTTGGCTCTGTGATCACCTCTTGCACTGAAAATATGCGATCAGTGAACAAACTTGAACAACAAGCGATTTTTCTCTTTGTACTCTCGTATGTTTCCACTCGAAATCATTCACAATGGGACAGAGGAGAGGGTTTGAAGAGAAGATGAGTAAGCCAGTCTGAGGTCTTTACTGCTTCTTGTTACAAGTGTTAGACTCTAGTAGAAAAGAAATGACGTATCTCAATGGCAAGTGACTATTCTTCTTCGTTAGGACAGCTGAAGTAAACCATTGTTTGAAATGTCCTGTGTTCGTTTCTCTCTCTCAAACAAGCACTAAGACAGAGTTTACTTGTTATTTTTAGGGAAGGGCGGGAGGGGTAAGAAAGGGCGATGAAAGGAATAGCTTGCAGTGTTGTTTTTCTAAAGAAGAAAGATTAACATCAGTGTTGAATTTTCAGCCACTCTCAAAAAACAAACAAAAACTGTACTTTAAGACGCCAAGGGCATTTAGTCTGCGAATTAATGTTCTTGTTTACACCACATCAAGTGTCTCCATATAACATGTATGTATATGTTTTACTTTTCAATTCGGGTCCGTGTGGTTAAGGAATGAAAAGTGTATTAGAGTCATAGATTTCTCTTTATCACAACGAAGTCAGTCTGATGTCGCTTACCACTGTTGAGTAGGTTACCAAGTAAAAAAGAACAACCAATTCTGACCGTCATTGAGGATCAAATGGGTTCAAGAATGGTGTAAAGGGTTTCGAATACGCTGTCGCATTTACTTAAGGCCTTAACAGGCATTGCCATTTGCTCGTGCCTTTTCTTATCTTCGAACTTACAGAATGGGTTATAAATCTGAAATTGTGAAGGCGAGAGTACAGACGTGGTCTTTTTAAGTGTAATCATCTTGTCCAAGTAAATTCAGAAAGAAAAGCTATGGATTCGTAATTTGACACATCAAGTCTCAGTACACTTGTGCACTGTAAAACGAGAATCCGGTCTGGCATGTTTATGATATCCCAGTTGCTTTGTACAAAAAAAAAAATAAAGTCGACTCCGCATAGTTGCATGTCAACGGGAGCATTGAAGAAGTTGCGATTAAGCAAAGGGTCTGATCAAGAGGTACTATTTGTTTTGGACTGTCATATTTGTTTTCTGGATAACAACAAAATAAACTGTTGAATGAAACGTGCCTGTAAGCGGATTACCATTAAGCAGATGCAGCTGATATTAGATACAAACATATTATGCTGATCTTATTTGCCCGGTATCCACTACAGTCTATTTCTTAAGGCTAAGGACCATGTCAACGTGATTGTTCGCTTGACTAGATCTTCTTGACAAAATATGGTAATAAACTTGACCTCTGCCAGCCCCCCCTGCAATGATAACGAGATTAAGGGTTTGAAACCTATATGAATGCCAGTGGCAAATGTAGACGTGCACGCATTACACGGATTCGCGATGTGTATCTGTTTTTTGAAGGACGTTTAAAACGAGATGAGGTTGCTGGTAAGACGAAACGGGATCAACATCGTCCGACGGGATTATAACGGGCTTCTTAAAATATGGATACCTACATGTGTTTTGCATGAGGATAATTTTGTATCTGCTCTGTGAAGACATGATTTTGTGTGATTGTGCCGAGGGTATTACTATTATCCGATGAAAGTAAATTGCAGCGAACTGGATATGTTTATGACGCAGTCATTCATCTTTTCGCTGATGTTTTGGAGGCGTAATAGTTTATATGGAGTTTATACCTTTATGCCATCATATCAAAAAGCCAGCGATTTGTTCATTGCATGTACAGTCATGTGCAGACGTCTCTGCAGTAATCAGGGAAAGCTCAGCCATAGAAGGTCATGTAGAGACAGTTATTGACATTCATAACTCAAGATTCGATAGTGTCCGACGTGTGAAAAACTAAACATTCCATCATGACAGTATAGCTGTTAGCTAGGTTGGAAGGTCAACTCTCGTGACTGAGAGCTGAATATTGCAAAGATGAAATTGTGGACAGTGTGATTATTTCTGTGTGAGGGAATGATTGTGGAGTGTTATATCAAAAGACCGCATATCCGCTTTTCTAAGCGTTTCCGGCTAGTCCTTTGGGCATAGGTCCACGATTTTAGTAAACGCGAATATCTTCCCTATTTAATAAGTTATCGAAAGAAGATTTAATTTATGAAGTGTGCCTTGATTCAGATTACTAATATTTTTAAAAAATGCTCTCAGTTGTCGCATCATTAGAGATAAATGTGGTTTGCGATTAAGCAAAATTGCCGATCCGTGTCTTTGATTGTGTCTTCGAGGATGATATTCTCAAGTTAGTAGTGTCGATTTCGCACTGTGAGTACTGTCTCTTGTTTGGCGTCGACCTAGCGACAGCCAGGTAAGGGCAGGTGCAACGTGACCTCAATAACTGTATTAATATAGGACCATGGTCCGTTACTGTTGTCCTTACCGTGAGCGCCCAAAAAATGGCAGTCTCTGGCGTGTCATTGTTTCTGTGTGCTCTCTTTCGAGGAATGTTTCTTGTTTTCTTTCAACCAGTTGGCATTCATTTGTGAATCCATCCTATGGAATGGTGCATTGCAGTCTTTAGTGCGTTGGCTTGTCATCCATGGAAACAGTTTTGTGATTTTTTTTGTTGTTGTTGTTTTACTTGCTGTTAAAGTTGTTGTGTTTATCTGTGGATAATGTTCATAGAGGTTTTGCTTTTGCCTCATTTATGTTATCATACCTGGAACCTCATTGCAGCGTGAGATTGCGAATTCGTCATGGAATAATTTTGTTTCTCTCCGATGTGCGTATATTGTTTTTTGGGGACTCCTCTTGATAGATCGTTCCATGTGTTTCTGTCAAGCTTTGTTGCGTTATTTTTACTGTATGGACATCTGGGAGGGGGAAGGGGAATGGGGTATGCTTGGTAATTTCTTTTCAGCGTTGTATGCTGGAAACCCTGGCCTGCGATATGCATCTAGTTTCTCAGTCTTTTGTTTAGAGTGCTGCTTAGCTTTACCTGAGGTCACACTGACATGACATTGTTCTGCAAGGCAACAGTTAAATACAAAATCCCATGAGCTTTTGGCTGACGTGCACTTCCTTCTCGCTCTAGATCTAATGCCAAAAGACGACTCTTCATCCTTTGATGGTTGGGGTGGCGGAGGAGAAGGCATTTAGATATCCATCACTTCTTTGTGTTGTTGGTATTTTTGCGGGTCTTGGTATGTATTTTGTCGTATTGGAGCACAGAAAAATAAATAAATGAATATTCTGTCAGTTAGAAGGGATGAAAGAAAGATGGAGATAACACTTCATAGAAACTACGGGCACGCTTCTATAACATTGATATAATCTGTATACTTACATTACCCCATGTTGCCTTTCGTGTGCCGAAGAGATTGCACGCTGGAGTGCATTATGCTTTACATCTGTGCTATAGGGCTCATAGAGATGAAATATGCTAGTGTTGTGTGGTCGAAAACAGGGAGGTATTTTGTGAGTATTATCATGCTTGTAACTTTAGCTGGTGTAAAGGTGACTGTGAAATTCTTTTTTGAACTAAAACATCCAATTGAAAGAAAAAAAAATCAAGTTACCGCTATTGTATTGGTGGTCCTTTGGGTGCTAGTTAAACCAGATATTTGCCTTTGTATAGTGTGGTGAGATATCTGTTGCACGGACAACAAATCGTGTAACACGTTGCATCCAATACACCTATAAAATAATCGATCAGTTTGCATTAAGGACACCATGCAATCCATAGGTTGTGGATGTGAGTTACCAACATATTGTGTGAGTTTTGTCAAGATTTCGTGAGGCTGTTTATTGGATGTGTCTTGACTTCTCATAGAGTTTCTGCTCGAGATAAAGCCCGACCTTCCCGGTGCCAAAGGAAGGCAGTATAATCTTTCGTGGTAATTTTGTTTGAGATAATAAGAATTTACTAGCGACTTCATGCTGACGTGTTTCGTTATCAGGACAACCGTTTCATCTGAAACATATGAAAGCTTCAGATTCAGTCAGGAATTATGCAGCTGAAAGACTTTGTGAAGGATTTTTTAAAAAAATTCCTTTACATATTCATCTTTGATCAGCTTTTCTGTCTTGTGAACCATCTTGTGAAGTGTCTTTTCTTACCGTGGTTCTCGTTTTAATATCTACTAAAGCTGGAGATACATTTTTGATGCTTCTTCACTTCTTCATGTGTGTGACCCGATGTTCGGTAGTCATTCACATTGCATTTTTTAAGCGCTTCCATTCAGTAGACGCCCGGGAATGTGTTGAGGGAAACATCGACACATTCTTCGCCAGTTTTAAGCACTGCTCTCGCATTATTACATATTTGGTTTTTCTCCTAATCTGCCTTGTCATCTGTAAAAAAAAAAACAAAACACCTGTCTATTCTCTTGTTTTAAATATTATTGATAGGGAGGGTTAAGTTTGTTAACCACATTTGCAGTGGAGAGAAGGAAATATTTTGACAGTTTTCCTATATATTTATTTTCTTCAAACAGACCTATGGCAGACGTTTATGTTCCTTTTACGTGTGTCCTAGAGTTTGATTTACAGCTTCATTATGTTGTGAATCACGATACACCCCTCTGCGATCACTAGGCTGGTCCTGCAGGCCTCGATATGGGTCATTGTCATTGACTGATCTGAAACATGAAAGTATGTGACCAGGTCAAGTTGCTGAGAACTGATCAAACATCGAGAATATTGTTGAGAGGTTGGAGGTTGATCTGACGGTTTGCGAGAAGAAAGGCTAGGCCTGTGTGTGTCTTGGGGTGGAAGGGCGGGGCAGAGAGAGGGAAGAGAGAGCGGAAGGGGGTGGCTTGAGTTCAGAGGTTGAATCAACATTGTGATGCAGTTTGATGGGGAAAAGAAAGAAAGAAAGAAAGAAAAAAAGAAATATATAAATAAAGAAAGAAATAAAGAAGATATTAGTAATGACAACGTCACAGAGAGACCTATGTATTGGAGAAAGCCTGTGGTAAATTGTTGCGATGCCTGTTAGTAGACCGTGCGCGATTTAAAAACGGCCTGCAGTCGTTATTGCTGAAAAAAGCTTTCTCTTACATTATCGGGGACCAAGTAATGATTTTGCCGCGTTAAAAAATGCACTTTATTTCAGCTACATCATGAGTTTTGAATTGTGATGATGTTTATGGAGAGGGACCTCTCGAGCTTGAATTTCAGAGCGCTAAACGTTAATTTCGATTTCGTAAAGTGTTTTGAGTTCGTGAGTATAATTTGATGTTGGAATTAAGGGACATAGCAACGAATGAGTTTTCGAGCACGTGAGATTCGAGTTTGTTAGATCCGACTGTGACAAGTTTGAAGTGTGTTTCTTTCCTCAGAATAGATCGTGTGACATTCAAGATCAGCTTAGGTTTCCATCATAATGATGACTAAGTCTTGACTACACTGTCCGTTGTTGTGGATGTTGCATGTCCACCATGTGTGTAATGGCCACTCTTTCCTTGTGATGGTCACCAAGCCAGGTCATAAATGGCCGCTGGCCGCTGTTTGAGAACCCTGTCATAACTGGACACTGACCACCTGCCGCGCTGATCTCCTGTCCAGTTAACTGGCTTGTCAATTATTGTTTGAGAAGTCTCGTGAACTTCTCCATCTGATGCGCCCCATCCCCAGGCTATGTTTCGGTCATTTTGATTCGATATGGGTTCACAGCTGGCTTGAGCCTCAGGGCTTTCGAGCTGAATCGTCTTTTGGAGTAACCAGTTCGTAGTATTACTGTACATGTACAAATAAAGTTTGCCAGCTCAACTTTGATTCCAAATAGGTTACTCATAGCATATTGTATGTGTATTTCATTAGTTCATGAGACCCCGATTCACTAGTGGGAACTTTCTGTAGCTTAGATATCTTGAAGTAACGCGACATCCATTTTTAGGGCAATACTAAAACGTGTGGTATCTCTCTGTGTAGTTAGTGTAGACTATGACAGGAACAGAACGACTGCCGCTTGCCATAGACCGGCGATTCACGTCATAACTTAGATCATTTTAGAAGCCTAGAGCTTTTAGAATCCTCTTTGCATCTTGTATCTTGCTGTGGGTAGAATTAATATCGAATTGCAAGACAGGACAGGTAATCAACATATGAGGCTGATGTGAGCATGTTTCAGTTATACCGTACATTGTACACAGTACACACCCCTTAAACCTCTCAAAGGTCGGGAAAAGCCAGGACGAACCAGCAGTGCACAGTGCCCGCAACAGTAGCTATTGTCAGAGACCTATTTTGATGGTTTTCGGTTTCTTTTAAAAGAGAGATTCAGGAATAATCACTCCAGTACCAAAGATTTAATGAATTCCCTCAGGTGCCCCGTTGCGAGAGAGAGCGGCGACTCTTTTGGAGACGACTCTGCAGATCTTGTGGATAAAATGACACAGAGATGAAGCTTCACGTGGGATTGTCCGATAACTTTGACTGTCTTGCCATTGTTCATTCTTGTGTACAGTAGTGTAGGCCTATTCATATTGTAGATCTGAGCGTAGGGCAGCGACTTTGACAGTCTAAGCGATCTGTTCTCAAATAGCAGAACACCATTCATGTGGCTTCACTGGGTCTTATCCCATCGTCTGCATATTCCGTCTATTTCTGAGTTCTTCTCAGCTTTCGGATTTCCTTTTTCCTCTAAATTGTTAAACTCGACAGTCCCGTTCCTTTTGTTGCCAGAATATTGCACGTACTGCTGCTGCTGTAGTACAAGATAATATGATGAAGTATGGAAGACATTCCGTCTGCCACATACGACCAGGCAGTGTACACCCCAGCGGAAAGTTGTCGATATGAGGTCACCTGTTACTGTTTACTCGGGTATACATCATTGTTCTTTGTGTCCTAAAAAACGTGTTGTCGTGTTAGTATCAGGTGTCAATAGAGTAATTTCCCCACTATTGTAAATTTTTGAAGGGGACGTTTTTATACTGGGATTCCCACGTAACAATGGCTTGCCGAGTTCACGTCTTGCGACCCGTCTGTCACAGTGTCGCCTCTTGTTGGCCCCGTACACGTTGTACCTTTGGGCCATAATAACAGAAGTGCCGCCCAGCAGGCTCAGCAAGGATTCGACTCTCGGAACGTCTTGTTCGTGTTCTGTCAGTCCGTGTGTGGGGGGACCAAGGGGACCCACTGGCCGCTGTTGTGGATTTGGCTTCTCTTGGATGGGTTTCTCTTTTAGGTGACTTAAAAAGTGATAATACTAAAACAATTCAGTGCTTACGTTAGATGGAGTAATACCTAAAGTATTTAACGTGATGTTGTTGATAATGAAACTAGTGGTGCTATCAGTGATGTGGCATAATATATTTTGACAGATATTGCAGTTTTTGTTTTGTTTGTGAATCTGTGCCTCGAGATCATTTTGAGCGTCTAGACAAATCCCAGTGAATGTCAGTGGCATCTATCAGCGGCGAAAGGCTATTTCTTCAATAATCAAATTGTTTCAAGCTATATCCTTGCAAGGAGCATGAATTTTCCTGCATCATGAGCGACTGCGTGACATTATCTTGCATTTGAGTGGTTTGCTTAGAAATCTAAAGTAATGCACGATTGCTTTCAGAGATAATCACAGCAAAAAGTTTCTCTGTTCTTAAGAACAAAAAAAATCGATCAGATGCCCGTATTTTAAATTCCGGCGCGGCTTTGGTGAAGCCTTAGTCTGTGTTACCCTGACTATATAGGAATATGAGGTGCCACTATTACCCACGGGGCACTCTTGGCCATACCTTCCGTCTGAAGAGTTTGTTTTGGCTGTGCATTTCCAGTGCCGGTGGTTTCATCACGTAATATATTTATACAGTGTACATACTGTAGTTCATGTTCTCGGTGACACTTTATTGTATAGTTCCCTCGGGCGAGTGCCGGATTGTTATGGTTAGTTGTTTTTGCACAGTGTGGTAGGGAGAAAATGAACTGTTACGAAACACAAGTTCGGTATTATCATCTGTGTGGACATATTCAGTCGTAGTTTTAGGACATAAAAAGAAATATACAACGTTATAGTGTCAACACCAGCGATAGGTTTCAGTGAGTCACCGATAATCTGGACGTTTGAGGCTTCATTTACTTAGTCCTAGTCTGCAGTACATTTATGCAACTCTGCACACTTATCTTTCTTATCTTTTGTTAAGAAGGCTGTTTGATAAGGGTTACTGGTCGTGTCAGCCATATATTTTACACAGTTGGAGATTAAAACTTGTTGCCGTCGTGTGTATGGGGGGAAGGAGGGGTGGTAGTGCGCGCGCGTGTGTGTGTGTTTGTGTATGTGTTTTTCTGAAAGTTCACTCTTATCAGCTGTTTCCTGCTACGCTTTCATTAAACCACTGATTCAGATTATTATTCTTATAAATACAGTCTTGGTTGCACGTCAGCACTGTTGTCCCCCCTATCAAATTTAGTGACTGTATAACCACAACACAACGATCCACGAGACTAATTCAGATTAAATAATAGTGACAGATCATGATTTTAGACCGGAGAAGTGTCACGGCTCTGAAAAGACATTGGGTTCTCGAAATGGGTTAAACAAACAAACAAACAAACAAACAAACAAACAAACAAACAGTGCATTCGTGAAGTGTTGGAAAAGTAGAGTACATGTATTTAAGAGCAGAATAAAAAATGCTTAGGCGAGGAACGCTGCCAGTCTTTCAGGCGAACGGAAATAACGGATCCAAGACGTAAAAGGCTTTTGACACAATCGGAAATGAAGGGCCTTCTTGATAACTAGAAAGGAGATTAAGCAGGAGAAAGTATTGCCTTAGCGACTTAACTCGCATTTAACACGCCCTGTTCCTGGGGGTTTTGTGGCGGTTCGTGCTCCACTAATAATCTTTTAATACAACCACTAAGACGGGTCTAACTGTCGGAAGTCGACATTAATAACGCAATACTGGGTCACCAGAATTCGGTCGTGTAAGACCCGATAACGGGTGTAGGTGCCAGTATCCCAGTGAAATTGCCAGCTCATCGTAAAGGGCTTAGGTGATACCCGGGGGGAAACCTAGCCGACTACCTGCGTCTACCTCAGGTCCGTGTTGACAGATACTCTGTGATTATTGCCGTCTAAGTGGAAACTACCAATCCGCCTGCAGATGACTTAGTACTGCTGGTATCTGTGACTGAAGTTAACCCTACCTGAGTAGCGACAGTCCCGCGTGGGTTTGTTATGCTTTTTACAGCCGGCCGGGCCTGAGACGGTGCGAACACCTGGCACATAATCGATCTACTCTGATGTTAATGGGAACGCTGGCCAAGATCACATTGATCCCCGTGTAACTTACTAACGTAAATGAAGTATTGACGTCCTTAGATCGGGTACATCTCATAAGACAAGGTTTATTTAAAGGTTTGAACGAATGCAGATGTGTCATGATATCTTAACGTGACTCAATAAAGGATGTTATCGTCCCGAAAAGATCATAACATTGTTCTGTCTCGGTGAAGGAATGTCGCTTATGAATAGTGTGAGTGTATAAAATAAAAACTCTCTCCCCATTTCCTGTATGTTTTGAGTTGTTGTGGAAAATGGAGCTGATACTTTCTATAATCATGATACTTCTCGGTGAAAGCGTTCATTCTGTCTGTTGCTGGTGGTCCGATGAGAAGTGGCTTACTTAAGAAATGCACATTTGAACAGGCAGCCAAAGAAACGTGTTCCCCTGTCTTGGTTGCGGTGTCAAGGTGCATGCTCATCGCTGGAGCATACGGTTTTAGGTCAAAGGAAACAGCCACCCTTGATGTTTGAACAGGTTTCTTAGCACATCACCTTGCTTGTACCTGCGCGGACGTAACCGGCAGTGCGCGACTAATCAGACAGGCTGTTTGGTTGTCTTAACCCTTCGTAGGTTACATACTTGACAGGCGACCGTCTTCCCTTGGCTAGTAAGGAGAAGAAGGAAATTTTATGAGACATGACGTGAAATCGTGTTCTTGTAGGAGTAGCCATCGGAAGCTTTTATGGTAAAATGTAATGCAGTCTTCGTAAGTACATTGGGAATGTCGACCCGCACTGGAGGAAATGATAAAATGTAAAACAGTCTTCGTAAGCTTGCTGCGAGAGTCGACAAGCCGGTTGGCGATTATCGCCACTTTTGTTCGAGTATCTAACATTGCAAATAAGTTAGTGACGGTTTCATTCGTTATTCAGAGAGCAATCTGTGCCATGGAAAAATTGGAAGAAGTAACCAAACAGTAAAACAGCCTGTTTTATGCATCAGCACGCTGTGTATTTGATCTCACGAGCTCGAAACTGGTTTTAGAGCAATGCGACCGGATTGCAGCGCGGTCAGCAGTCCTTTAAGTAGCCGCGTGACCGAGGCTTGGCATTGGCACTTGCGGGAAATATTGTGAACTGGAATTTTTACTCTGAATTCATGGTCGCCTGAAGCTACGGATGTTCGGGCCTCTGAGCCACAGTTTGTCGTCTTAATTAAGAAAGGCGGATTCCATCTCACGAGTGAACTTTTAAACTACGAACAAGATTGTTATCTGGCACGTTGATCCAACTAGTCCGTAAGATATGACTTGCGATTAATGAAACGTAGTTATTAGAAAGCATGTTTCGTGATTTGAGCTTTGCAAGGCTTAACCATACCCATACCTGAATACATATATGTCAACAAACACCATAATGAAGGCTGAATTAGAGTGATGTTATCTTGGACTTTCTGAAAAGATTCTCCCTCTTTACATACCCCTTTAATGAAGTGGTCGGGAAGATCGATGTCAACATACTATTCTGACAGAATGACAGTTTCCATAGTTTAGCCATATACTGCACAAATACACAGGTACATGTTATATAAATAACGGAATGTATATGAATATAATCCCCGTAGCTTGTTTAGGAGTAGTGGGTTGTCGACACCCCGCAGTGACTAAATAAAATGTCTTGTCATGTCTTTAGTGCCTTGAGCTGTTCTGGAAAATGGCCTGATATTTTCTATAATCGTGATTCTTCTCTGTCTCTCTTCGTGCAGTTTGTGAAAGCGCTCATTCTCTCATTCGCTGGTGGTCCGATAAGAAATGGTTTACTTATGAAAAGAACATTTGAACAGGCAGCTTAAGAAATGACGTTCTATCGCGTACATGACATTCATGTCTTTGAAAAGGCAATATTACGTTCTTTCCCATAAAGATCGTAATCACTTGTGCTGTGCCAGCAAAGTTTTTCACCACTACTGAATGATCTTTGCCTACGCAGCATCCTCCACAAAGTATTTATTAACTTGTGGGTCAGCAAGACACTCTGTCATCGGCCTAGGACGTATTATATTCTGAAACTGGTCTGATTTCATAGCACCAACATATTAAGTGTCCTTTTTTGGCAAATTACAAGTGCTTTTTGAGGTCCGGTTCTATCATTGGCGAGTTCCCGTGAAGTTGATAGTTTTGTACGTCATGGAGTGGTTTAATCTCCAAAACTGGGCGTGGGGCCGCATACATCGCAATGCCATCAGCTAATGCGAGGGGCGTCAGAGGTTTATCCCGTGGATGAACTGTAAGACGTCCGTGCTAGTCAGTACCATAGGTACATCTTACTAAAGTAAATAACGGAATGTATATATGAATATAATCCCCATAGCTTGCTGGGCGTAGGGGGCTGTCGTCACCCCGCGGTGACCAATGTTGTGATGTTTTGCGTCTGGTTGAGCCCACTTTGATAAGCTTATCTGTCGCTCAAGGTTGATGGTGGCCGGGATGACACAGTCCGAACTTGCCTACAGTGTCTAATTCTCATGATTCTACCTGACTATGCTTGTAAATGGCAGTCGTGTGTGTTTTAAAAGAAAAATGCTTAGAAAATAATATTTTTGTGTTGGTGTTGATCAGGTCAGAAACTGTTTCTGAGTGTACAGTAGTTTCGGTCTTCCGGTCGGTGCCAGATCTTTATCGTGATGGAAGAGGCTTATCAGTGAATAAACAGAATGTCAAGGCTTTGCTGGCCACTCTTAACTGTTGTGGTACTTTCTCTGCTCTCATTTGCCGTATTCATTTTGCTAGGTGTGCAAACACGCAAAGGGCATCAGGTTTCATTAGTCGAGATAATGTCCCTGATATGAACAAGACACGCAGTGGTATTTTGAGGAGGTTTCCTTGTTCGGCACTGTTGTTACTACTTCTTTGCTAGCACCGATATTTTGTATACATTTGTATAAGTTGACCAAGACCTGTGTGAACATTGCCTCAAGGATATTGCAGATCTCTGATTCATGGAATCCGAGGTAAAAATGAGGTGTTGGCTATTTTAAAACTAAAAATGGTAGACCTGTGATTTGATGTTTGCAAAGTGTTGAACCATGAAAGTGATGTCTTGCCAAAATACCATACTATGAATGTAGTATTCAGTCAGGTTTTATGCTTTACTCAGAGCCAAGAGCAGAGAATGTGTAACTCTATATTCTGCTCCATTCAGACTAGTTTGCAGTTTGTTGCAATAAGGGGCTCACTAGATTTAACTTTCTGGAGAAGGTGCTTTTCAGAATTTTAATAAATTTCAATGCAGTTTCAAAACGCCGAAACCGGTCTCTTCTCAACATAGGTCAAAGTGGAATTACACACTTTCAAGGCTTACTGGTGAGCTCTCACTTCAGGCTTTGCTCATTTAAATAACGTTGATGAGCAGCAAAGAGCACGTACCAAGCCTGAGGTAGAAGGTGGGAGAGGACCTCGATTTTAGTGCGGTCAGGTCGTGATGTAGCGCACTCCCAGACTCTGCTGTTGCTGAAGTGGATCCTCTCCCCATGTTGATTCAGACATAGGCCTCTTAATTCACCTGCAAACTCACGGTGATGCCGGGACACAGGAGGATCACACGACCGCTTCAAGGCAAGGGATTTGCTTTGTTTCCCTAACAACACAGCGACCCTTAGGGTTTGGCGGCTTTTTTGTTTCTGATTTTTTTACGCAGAACGTGTTAGGCTTTGCCAGGCCTTCAGTTGTAGCCTAGTGAGTGTTTGGGCGAAAATGTGTGTCAGTTTGCTCATCTGTGAAGAAGCAGATCTCAGGGAAAGAGGATGACATAAGCGTTACGACCTTTGTCTGGAGACATTATTCTTGAATGATGAGGTTTGAAACATATCCCATTTATTGATTGAGACCATTGCATTTTATACTTAAACCGCGAGGAAGTTCCATGGCCATGTTTTGGCTAGAAGTGATGACGCTGTTGGAAGTTCCATGTGAGAAAGGTCAGTTTGACCGCCTTGTCCCTGCACATAATTTATGTGCTTTGTAGCTTCCTTCCGTTGCATTGCCCATCTATGGGATCAGCTTGCTAGTCTAATGTGTTGATGTCCAGCGCTGCTGACTGGTGTTTATTGTTGACGTCCAGCAGCTAACTTCAATCTTCATATCCAGGCTGTGGTGTTTTGGTTTGATGAAATATACTTTGAGAGATTTTAACTTCAGGAAGGAAATCCATGGCAACATTAACAGCAGTTGCTAACTCAGAATCTTAATAGATATACTGCGTTGCTAAATCCAGGTGGCTGCTCTTCCTTTTGCATCCATATTATGTGTGTGTTCAACCGTGTTGAGGTTTGGGATTGGGGGTTGTGGGGTAAT
>JAWQUT010000086.1:267600-382801 GCA_033807755.1 Ellobium chinense | reverse complement strand
GGGGGGGGGGGTTGAGAAATAGATCAAGTAGAAATTGAAATTAAGGGAGTTACGTTTAAGTGGAGTTGACTTTTTGAGAATGACTGTAGACTGTAGATATAGAAGTCCTTCCACTCCCGCCCTTGATACAAAAGGCTTGACTGACCGTAGATATGATCAACAAACAGACATAGATTTACGCATGCCTCACCTGTCCACTTAATTGACCGTAATCCTCTGGGTCCTGTATCGTCGCTGGTCCAGTTGAGAAGAGGGCCACGTTTTGTTTGCTTGGTGACTTTTGAAGTTCAGTGTAGTCAGATATTTACATACCCTTTGTTAGCGTAATCCATTTATTTTCACTCCGGGAAAACGATCCTTTATTCTCAGATTTAACCAATAAGTGAATAAAGTCGGTCCTTCTTCCTGCGGTACATTGGTGGGCATTTCCAAGAAAATGCCTCGTCGATTGCAGTAATTTTTAAAAATTTCTGGGTTTACAGCAATTAGTTTCAGTCTACAATGTAAAGAATAAATTAAACTTTGTTTGAAACAATTAAAACTAATTGCTGTAAAGTCAAAAGTTTTCAGAAATCAGCGCAGCTTACGTAGCATTCTGCTGGTGGGGGAATGAGAGATAGTACTGAATCTTAAAACTCAAGCGGTTGGCGGTTGGCTGTTACAGTACAACAAAATCCTTCTGCGCGTTTTGTTTTCTTTCCGTCTCCTAACCTCGCCCCTCCTCTTTTACCATTGGAAGAATGCCTTGCCTTGTTGGATTCTCTTGCTAAACTTTACAGTTTACGTGCTTTGCCAGAAATCAAAACTTATGGTGCTAACCTAAATTTCACCATCTTTATTCTCACGCTGTCTACTTGTGAACTTCTTTGGCTTTTTTTTTTTTTTGAGTGGCCTTCGAGGGGGAAGATGAGGCCAGCGCAGCTTTTCTAAACAGTTGTCTCAGCTTGCCTGTGCCCATTGACCCAGACTCTTTGTGAGTTTCAGAGTCCCTTAAGTGCTCGTGAAAAATGAGACTTGCCATGGTCGTCGTCTCAAGACAAGTCATGGGTTAACGATGCGACGCGAATCTGCGGGTTTATTCAATATGGATGCAGCCATTCTCCTTACATCCATGGCAAGAATGCTGGAGGGCATGTGCGATACATAATATGGTATTGGTGTGACCCAAGACTGAACGTACGGTAATAGAAAAAGGGTATTGTTTTGGAATGAATAGCACATTACGAGTAACATTCTGAAGCTTCAAGCTATTTGAAAGCAAGTGTCACGTCTCAAGAGAATGGCTCATATTGTGAAGGTGGACATCAATAAGACATGGGTCCAGCAGCCTTCAAAGACATGATGTGAAAGATAGTTACTGCTGTACCAAAAGTCTCACGGTAATTTCTGAGCAACATAATACAGACCTGAGGCGATCATGGTTGCGGCAGGCGTTGAATGCAGTCGGTGTCAGTCCCAGCAAACCGAGAAATTGTTTTGCCAATCGCTTTAGGAATAGTAGTAGTAGTGACCACTTGGTTGTATATTATATAGACGTTTTTCTTTGCCCAAACAGACAACGGGTATTGTGTGCACATTGCGCTGTGCCCATTGCGCACGCTAAAAATCCCTTGACAGGTTTAAAATCGAAAGGTTAGCGGCCGCTAACTGGACAGAACTGATAGGAAAGTTCCACTCCGTAATTAGGTCTTACAACGAGAAAGGCGCAATACAGCCCCAAAACGTGCTGACGCGCAATAAAACCCTAACTCAAAAAAACAAACATACAAACACAAACAAACAAACAAACTACGAACCGATATCAATGCAGAGATCTCGGGTTCGAAGCTCACGGCGTCCCCAGAATCTCATCCCACCCCTGTATTCTACTTTCTGTTTACATCTGTCTGTGCCTGTTCTTTGGGCGACAACCTGACCCAGACTTATGGATTAAATGTAATACTGTGTGTGCATGTGAACTTCGTTTACTTCGCTTGGCATAATGTGCTCGGTCTCAGTTTGAACATGCCTTCAAAAATCCCGAAATGTGTTGTGCTGAAGATGTCGATAGAGCCTCTTACAAAAAGTAAAAGAGGTAGGGGACAATTATACACCGCCCTACGCCAGGTTTATATTCTCATTTCGTGCATGTTAAATATTTACTGGGCGAGCTGGAAATAATTGGATTTTTGAAAGTTTTTTGCTCTCCTACATCATCTTTTCATTCTCAAAACGTTGAAAGCGCCCGTGACATGTTTTGCGGATTCCATTGTGTGTCCCACACAATTCCTCATGGGTAGAGGAAGATCTAGAGAAACAATGTACAATGGCTCACAACTCACATCTCAGCCATCAGTCATAATGGTCATACTGCATCCCACACGCACACTATACGTCATGGCAAAGTTACTCGAAAGTTAATAAGACATTTCAGGTAAAACGGATGACAAGGCAGGAGGTAAGAAATGCAGATTAAGTCACGTGTCCCGAGATAAAACACTTACGTCCAAATCGCTTGCTATAAAACAGTGTAAGATTAAGCCATGATAAATGGCGCTTGTCAGATACAGACAAAACGAATCCCCTTGTCGTGGCAGGATAAGTTATGTTTTAAGATGAACAGATGTAAGTTTTATTGCGGATTATGTGAATGATTCCCCCNCCCCCCAAAGGGAGAAGCAGCGGTATGTGGTAGAATAGTTAACAAATCTGTCTGGTTCAGTCAACAGTTTATGATGTAACCGTCAGTGTGGAACAAATAGGGGTAAACGCTTACTTCGCCGAAATGCACAGCGGGGTGTTTAGTGTGTATGACATTTATTGTAGAACTACCCAAATCTATTGTTTTTATGTGAAGACTACAGTAATAAAAAATTCGAGAACTATAAATAGTGGAACAGGAAGGAGACCTTCGTGTGTTGAAAAGGCAGGGAAAGCGGGACAGATTTGGAAGAACATTGAAAGGGGATCGGGAAGAGGACTAGGGGAGGGGAGGGGAACGGAACAAAAAGCAGACTTTCAGTCAGTAGTTGACTAGATTAGGATGACACGGGTGCCCTTTTAAGTCAGTGGTTATGATCAGCCGAGCGAAATAGCTTGTATCCCCTAAGACGTGTGGAGCC
Organism: Ellobium chinense; assembly: GCA_033807755.1. NCBI lineage: Eukaryota > Metazoa > Mollusca > Gastropoda > Ellobiida > Ellobiidae > Ellobium > Ellobium chinense. The sequence goes on along the minus strand of JAWQUT010000086.1, from coordinate 379,700 downwards.
CTGTTATTTAGAAGCTTCACCACAGGATACGGGTCAGGCAAGCAGAAAAGGCGCTGCCAGGCTGCCCTCTCAGGTCTAGACTAAACAGTAAACAAACGCAGGTTCACTTCTCGGCACAGGCAGCCACGTACACTTGAAGATATTATTGCTCGGTGGTTACATATATATACATTTACTTTAGCAGTTATAGGAGAGCGACATTTAGGACGGAACAAGAGTGCAGTGAATGTTAAAACATATAGTATTTTTTGTTGATGTGTGTGTGTGTGTGCTGGGGAGGAGAGACAGGAATGTGAGCGCATGCCCGTGGGTATGACGACTGTGTGTGGGTGTACATAAAGTATCTGACATATTTGCTAGACATTGGCCTTAAAAAATAAACCTCTTCAAAGAGACATTAAGACTGCCTTTTCCTTTGACAACAGCAGCAGCAACAACAACAGCAAAACAACAACAGCAACAACAAAAACAATAACGGCATCAACAACAACAACAACAACAGTAGCAACAACAACAACAACAAACAACTACCACAACAACAACAACAGCAAATGCAAATATCTGCATTAGCAACAACAAACAGCAGTATCATTAAATCTAAGAGTGACAGTTCACATCTGTTTAAACTCCTGATAGCTTTGGAGATGACACGCTCAACATCCAGCCCTTGGCATATATTCCAGGTTCTAACTCAGACACCAGTGGCTCTTTCAGATTTTATATACCAATTAACAGATAGTGCATTGCCAGCACAGCATTTAACCATCTCAGATAGTCTAGACCTCATGAAACTGGCTTTCATCGGTCCACAAGGAGCCATTGGCTCGTGGTAGAAAAGGCACCGAGACTAGGCTTTCATGGGTACAGATATGATACAGTCTTTATTTGTTTTTTTTTCAAATATGCTAGTGTTACTTCCTTTCTACAAAGAGCCTCCCATATTTGCTTGGCAACCAGAAACTGGAAACTGCCAGCTGATTTTTCATTGTGATTCTCTTCACATTCTGATGCTTGCTTAGAAACATGTTGATGTATTCTCATTTCTTTCCTCAAAACACATAGAAGTGCTTCAGTGACTTTCTTGCTTGTAGTTAATGAGCAGCATAAACGTTAACTCCCAGAACTTAATAGTCTCCTTGTTTCATGTTCTTCAGATTTCGGATGTGGTGGTACCAGGGCAGGAGGACATCACAGCCAAAGAGGCCCTCTTGTTATGGAGCAGAAGGACCACAGAGGGATACCCTGGTGTCAAGATCACAGACTTCTCCTCTTCTTGGAGGGATGGCAAAGCTTTTCTTTCTATCCTCCACAGGAATAGGTAGGAGACTTTCAATGGTTTACAGCGTCACTGATCTGAGTTTTGTTTTTGAAGACCTTTATCACAGATGGAATTCTTACACACTTATATTAAGCACTGTTTTGCGTACGGATATACATTGTATATACTTTGTAATTTGGAAGCTCTCCTTGATCCTGTACTCGTTTTGGGTCAGGTCATTGCTGTGATGGTATTTCTCTGTTTCACGTAACACCATTGAAAAGTCAAAAAAAGTTTTATGTGACCATTTCCAAGATCATATATTTAACATTGTTTTTTTCCAAATATTAGTCATACTGATTTTGAAAGTCATACATATCTCAGCTACTATTCCGTTAAACTTCACATTCCTCCACATTGTTGGAATCTACATATATTTTAGAATTGACTGACAAGGTAGTAAAATACATGAAATGATCAGTAAAATGATTTTGTGCAATAAAATGCACACATTAAACAAGATGACCTTGCATCAAGCCAATTCACAGAACAGAGATACCAAAACCATTCAAATTATTCTTTCAAAGTTGTGATTCTGGACATGAAGTCTTAATATGCATTATGCCATCCCACCATGCAGTGATCACTACATGCCACAGTACAATAGAAAAGTCAAGATAACTCAGGTTAATACATGTTGTGTTTTTCAGGCCCACAATAATAATCTTTTTGACTCACATTTGATCTTTATTTTTGATATCCTCCAGGCCCGATCTTGTTGACATCAGACAGATCAAACGAAACAACAACAAGCAGAACTTGGAGTCTGCATTCGGCATTGCTGAGAGAGAGTTTGGCGTCACCAGACTCCTGGATGTTGACGGTAAGTGTTCATCACATTATCTCACCTTCAGTGAAGTTTGAAGCCTCATTATATCTAGACAGTTATTACCGAGGTCATGTAGCAAACTGTTGTAAGGGAACAATCGGAGCATTTAAACAGCTTGGAAACTGACCATTTACTATTCTGCAAAAAATTGTGGGCAAAATTACAAGTTAGGCCTCATGCCAGCACTCCCTGATCTCGTATTTCTCTTTTGTATTTTGACAAGATCTTGAGGCCTAAAACAGGTGACTAAAGATACTATTGCCAGCTGTTTCACAGTTTTCATAACACTAAGACTGCAGCAGTAGTATTTTCAACCTTTTTGAAATTTTCACGTGATAAAACTTACAACAGATATTGCATGATGCCTCTCTCTAGTTGAGTAATATCCCATGATAAAGCACTTGTATTCAAGATTGAAAATATACAGAGACTTACCCTTTGCTTACATGCAATCTTTGTAGGTTTGAGTTAAAATAAATCAGAGCTGCTTTTAGTGCTCTTTCATCCATCTCTCTTCTCATTATCCATTATTTTGGTGGGGAGTCAGTTTTGCGCAGACAAATTGGGTTTTGAGATGTTCACCACAGTTGATTCAGTTAGAAAGCAAAAAAAAAGCCACCACACACACAAAAACCTGAGTAATTTTAAAATGCCTGAACACGTCTTGTCCCTGTTTTCCAGTAAATCTAGTTTTTACACAAGTTATAATGGAGGTTAAGGACACTGTTCAATAGCTTATTATTCCAGTACATGATTATTGCATAAAGTAATGTTTAAGAAGGTTCTTAGCTACATTTGCTTGCTTCAGTTCAGGGTATAATGGTTGACACCAATACTGATTTTATTTTAGCACTCCCTTTTCCCATCGCTTTTTACTTAAATGCTGCAGAATTGGGTGGTGCGTATAAATGCATTCCATCTCATCAGTGGGAATAAAAATTTAAAAAAAAAAAAAAATAACCAAATGATTCAGCATCACTCATTTGTCCATTCGTCCTTGCATGATTCCCTATTTTCAGTGCTCCAGAAGTTGTGCAATGTTGATTTCATGGCTGTTTTTCCCTTTTCTTTGTGGTCACTGTTTCACTCCCAGTGGTGTTATGAAGTTCATTCATCATAGTCTTAAACGCAGTGTTAAATTAGGCCTCAGAACAAGGAAGTGGTTTGGGACTAAGACAGTGTAGTGACACAAAAGATACACTAGTAATCTAGTCATTTTTTAAAATAGTGGTTCTTAAAACAGCATGGGTGGGATTTGTTATACCAGACCACATCTACTGAGGAAATTGATTAAAGGATTCAGACGAGGGATCTGACAGGACAAGTCTATATTAAAAATAAAAAAATGGTGTGAATTTTAAGTGTAAGCCAACATCTCATGAGGCATTTCAGGTACCACAGGCTTGTATTTTATTGGTTAAATATGTCTAAAGTATGAAAGTCAGGGATAATGTTACTTACATAAATAGTTTAATTAAATCCTTAGATGCAAACACCTTTGTTTTCTTGAAATTAAAACAAGCAGATGCTTACTTGCTTGATGCATATGATATGCAGTTTGAAGCAAAAACTCGCAAGTAAAAATCATAAAAGTATGAAAACAGTAGACCAATAATAAAATTCTGTGGGATACACGTGAATGCTTTTTGTTTCTTCGTGTTTCAATTTGTTGATACTTTAGATTATTTAAAGTGAAAACAGTACCTTGTGTTAAAAAGGCAAACAAATACCTACACTGATTTATTTTACAGAAAAATCACGTTGTTGCCAGACCAGTGTGTAAAGCACCTTTGCATGCATATTGCTTTTGTTGATTAAAGGAGCACACACACATTCACTGATCAACTTTGTTCTTGGCCTTCTCTTTAGTTTTAATATGAAAATGGAGAAATAAACAGAATTATAGGTCAGCAAATAGAACGTGAAATATGACTTTCAGAGGAATGAATTGTGAATTTCTGTGTTATTTTTAAAGAGCTGCTGAATTAACAAATAAAAAAAAAATTTGCAAGTTAAGTGACATCTTTGTAACTATAATTGAAAATGTGGAGTCATGTTTTATTGTGGTCATTAAAGATAGAAAGTAAACCATCTGGAGGGAGTAACTTTATGTACAGTGTAAACTAGATCAGGATGAATGTCTTATATACTAAGGAATTACAAAGCTCTGTTGTTTGTTCTTAAATGTATTTGACTTTCCTCCAGTTGTTGTGAGCGCTTGTGTAATGTGTATTAATGCTTTTTCACAGAGAGAAAAAAAAAATCAGTTTTCCATGAATAGTTAGATCTCTCAGAACACTATATGTATCTTTGTTTACAGTCATTAATTTTCAGTTGAAATTTAACGAGTCCATGCATTGCTTGAATTATTTCAGCAGTTTTCACAATCAGTTTAAGCAGCAACATTCAGTGCTTTAAACACTTGCGTTTGCATGCTTTAAGATTTAGACATTGCTGTGAATCTTTCATTTTACTAACCATGATGTTTCATCTCATAACATCAAAACATAAGTTACTTTTACTAATCTGTTGTTGAAGGTTATGATTCTTCAGTCGACAATTGTTTCCCCTGAAGTTTTATGTACTTATTCGTAAACTGCAAGACAGTTAGCTACCACCACCCAGTCTCAATTAAAGGTGCTCATCTTTCTTCTGTTTTTGCAGATGTTGATGTACCTCATCCAGACGAAAAGTCTGTCATCACATATGTGTCATCCCTCTATGATGTTTTCCCCGAAGTCCCAAGTGTTGAGCAGTCTCTCAAGGATAATGTGAGTAGTGTATTTTAATACACAGCTTTAAAAGCAGTAATTTGCAGACACAATTGGCAAAGTTCTCTTGTTTAAGATGATCCATTTTATGGGATGGGAAAGTGAAGTCTGAGATCAAGTTGTTTTCAGTGGATTTGTTGCATAAAACGTTTAAGTGGTGATATTTTGTACAGTTTGTGATGGAGAAAGGATTAGGCTCAAGCAGAGATGGCGCCCCGTATGGAGTGAGAGGAACAAAACCCTTGCACATAGCCAGATTGTTATGAGGATTGTCTTTGCCTCATATAAGTAGCCATGCCCTGATGAAAGTGAAGGATGGATAACTTTAGGTAAAAGAGTTACCCCTGTGAAGACTTGTTTACACATACTTGACATAAGAGTTTTCTGCTGGAATTAAGGGCATTAACATGTGTTGTGAAAGTGTCATTATCTGAAAATCAGCTCATGTGTGCAGTATCTAGTCATCTCTTGCTCCAGTGTGCAGATCACTTGTTTCCACTAGTTGATAATCACACTGATGATCTCCTCCACAGGAGAGGCAACTCAAAATTGAGGAGTACAGAGAACTCACCTCCAACCTTCTCACCTGGCTGAGAGATGCCATCAGACTTATGCTCAGCAGAAACTATCCCACAACTCTATTGGAGATGAAGGTAACTCCTTCCTTCCTTCCTTCCTTCCCTCCCTTCCTTTCCTTCCTTCCATCCTTCCTTCCTTCCTTCCTTCCTTCCTTCCTTCCTTCCTTCCTCACCTGTCCATTCCTTCCCTTTCTTCCCCTTTCTCCCTTTGCTCTCTTTTCCTCTTCCATTTTTGCTTCCATCTCTTCCTCTTTGCATGCATTACTTTCTCCTTTCCTCAGGGACATTTTTAAATAGAATTTCTGCCCTGACTAACTAAATCGGTTTTGATGTGTCAGTATGTCATGATGCTGGTAAATAACATCATCAATACTTATGTAATTGTAAACTCTGTTTCCAGGCACTACAGTCTGATTTCAACCGTTTCCGCAATGAGGATGTTCCCCCACGGTTAGAGATCAGGAACAGAGCCATGAGACTTTTTGATGAAATACAGGTGAGTAAACAGTAGTTCTAGGACAATATCTTCCATGTCTAGTCAGCCCAGATAATATGATGCATATTACTTTATTCATCAGTAGCATTAAATGCAGACTTTTGCATCTCATGATGAGTAAAATCATGTGTTTGCTTTATAATTTGTCTTTTAGCGCATGGCAGTTACTTGTATGTAAGGGTATATACTCAGAAGGAAAAAGATTTTATCAGTAGTGAAATTCAGTTTTGATTTCATTTTTTCAGTACAGAACGCATTCCTTCACCACTAGCTACTTTTCTCAGTTTTGTATGTTTACCCGTCTGTTACATAAGTTTTCGGCAATGTCAAAGGCCTACCTGTGATATAATAGTTGCTGCTCTCAGGTTGGCAAATTTAGTAGGCTGGTGCTGCCACCATTGTCCTGCCCCTCCCTGTGTTTCATGTGATCCTTACCCTTTTTTTTTTTTTGCATCCCTTCCTGCCCTCTCCCCAAACTTCACAAAGCTGCAAACCACCCCGTCCATGAAAACTGTCCTTCACACCAGCTGCTGGCATCGCTCAGTGTGAGCTTGGATATTGTTATGATATTTTCATCATTTTCCTTACATGCACTTCGTTATTTTGTGTGATGTAGACACTCTCATACCCTTTTGTTTTTATACAGTGGATGTTTGTTTCTAAAGATACTATCACTTGATATCTTAAAGTGACTGATAATGCTCTTTGATTGCTTATACATCATCAATCTTCTTTTTTTTTTCATCTTTCTTATGAGTATTGGCCTGCATTGTTTTGCAGAGTCTAACATCTGACCCCTCACACATGAGTATTGAAGATGAACTCCTACCTCACAATGTGTCACGCATGTGGAGCAGATTTGAGGCTGCCATGCAGGAGAGAGACATGACCCTACAGGCTGAAGTCATCAGGTATACCCTCTACTTTTAATGTACCATGCTGAAGACATTTGTCTTGTAACTAGTCACAGTGAGACTTATGTTGATAGATTAGAAACTGAAATTTCAGGCTGAAAAGATGTTTGGGGTCAGCCAATACTGAATTTTAGTTTATTGTGGAAGTTGAGAGTAAAATCATATCTCCACACAAGAGTATTGATTTTATGAGCCAGTGGTTAGTAAGTGTGGACACACTGGATTTTTGTGACGCATACTAGATGAATTATACAGTGTAAAATTGCTATTCAGTTATTCAGTTTTGATTTTCTCTAATGTTTTTTTTTGTTAATATTGCATGGAATGATCTCCTTCTACTTAAACAACTTTATCTTGGGCCAGAATAATACCAGGCCAAAATTGGTTTTTACCTATTGAAAGTACACATGCTAAACTTTCATGTCAAACCAACAGCTTGGTTTAGTCCTAAAAGGCGACTCAAGTCACAGTTTGCAAGACATTTGCTTTATGCTGACTTGCATGTTGCTGAAACTCACATAACGATAAATGTCATTCACATGTGTTGAATGTTGAGCACTTGGCCACATGTTATTGCAAATGGATATAGAAACATACAGGATATTGGAGGGAACTAACAAGTGGTGTTGTGAGCCAGACTCCAGATCGTTGATACTCAGACATGTATCCCTTGTTTGGAAAGCTTCCAGCCATGGGTGTCTAAGTGGTCTTATGGTGACCTTGTGATTAGCTTGTGTGTGGATGAGATGCTGTGCTCTTTGCTAGTGATATCGCCATTGTTATTGAAATTATTTATTAATGGCTATTGATAAAAATGAAAGCCACATTACGTGCGCAACATTTTGTGTGTTATGAAAAGGAGAAACCCACTTTTTAAATTTCAGACTGGAACGACTGCACAGGTTAGCAGAGAAAGCTCAGCGTGAAGTGCGTTTCAATGACGAAACACTCACTGACCTTGGTCGCAGAATAGAAGACACTGCCCGTGGCCTTGAAATGATGCACGCGTTTGAAGCCAAAAGAAACTCGGATGCCCTGGAGCGTGGACTCGCGGGGGTGGAGGAAGCACTGAGGGGGCTCTTTCGTGATTGCCAAACATTACAAGATGGTAATCATCCATATGCTGAGCAGCTGTATAGGAGGTGAGAAAGAGTCTCATGCACCTGATCTATATCTTTCGGTCTCATCTTTTTTCTTTTTCTCCTTCATGCAAGCTTATAATGTCTCCTTCAGCCTCTCATTCTCATTTATTAGTTTCAGATTCAGAAGTTTATTAGGTCATGAGCCAAGAAAATGTTATACTTGCTCAAGGTAAATACATAATTCACAAGGAAAGAAAAAAAAATATGACACGCTCTTTCTATCCACATACACTGATTAAATTCAAACATATTTACATTCATCTAATTATGAGGACAAATTATTCACCTGCTACTCTCTTCCTACTTACCTGACATTGTTCTCCTGATTTCACTGTCTTTGATGATGCAAGTAATGATGCTATGAAAGTTTAATGTAATGTAATTACCTAAAAGAAGAGTGCTTTATTCGGTGACTTTGTGTCACTAGGGGTGGGTGTCTTAACGCTCTAGCTTCATCTTACAGTCAGACCCCGGTGTAGCAGTATGGTCTGCAGATATGTCCTTCATTTTCATTTTCACTCATCATCCTTACTTTTCTCCATCGGTTGTATTTACCTTGACCATTCTGACGTTTTCAGAGTATCAGACCTCCAAGCCCGAGTGACAAGTCTGAAGAACCTCCTGTACAGTCAAGTTGTCCATCCCTTGCTGGGCAGGGCCAGTGATGGTCGAAGCAGCTTGAACAGGAGCCGGTCTGAGGTTGCCTCAGAGAGTCGGCTCATGGAGACAAACCCTGCCTTCAGACATGTTCAGGACTGCCTGGATTGGGTGGATGCCAAACAAGTAAGTTAAACCATTTGTGCCCATGTTTTAATGTTGCCATCACCTTAAGGTCAGACCGGTGGATGTTATTTGTAATCATTGCTCTGTTTATTTTAATGTTGGTATTGTAATAGCCCAGTAGTTCTGTGCACTATTAAGAGCCTTAGGGAATGTTATGCCTATAATGTGTCCTGATGGAATGATCAGACCTTCAAAAGAAAGATATAAGTGAAGTAGATGGGTCCAGTTTCATTAGTTGGAGATGCTTGGCTACTACATCCTGTCAGGCATGTCATAAATAAAAGTTTTGTCTTGTACAGAAATTAATTTGTTATGACCGTGACTGTCCTTGGATTTAGACATAGTGAGATCCTAAGCTATGGGAAGATATACAGGCCTGTTATGGCAAGTTTTGACATACAGCACAGTGTATGCATAGGAATATGCAGATTGCTTGGCAACATGTAGTGATGATAAAATATTAGTTGTAACAAAAGAACAAGAAATGTAAAAAAATGCTGGAGTTTAAGGAATCCTTTCAGACTGTGAGGTAATAAGTATGAGTTTGTAAGCTGTACCTGAATTATACCCAGCATGATCCACAGAGAGTATGATTAGATACTTCCTTTTATACATCCACAGAGACAGCTGGAGGAAGCTGAATACGACAGTGATATGTCTCGTGTACAAGAACTACTTGCTGTACATAGAAAAGAACATGAGGAGGTTCAGTCATTCCGATCTCAAATTGACAAGTGTATAAATGATAGAGTAAGTATCAGCCTTCACTCCAGACAGTTAAAATTACAATAAACTTAAGGGAGGGCACATAATGGAGAAAGCGTAAGCGACAATGTGTTATCAGTAATTTATTTGGTCTTTACAATGGAAATGATGGAGATACGTATATAATGATGCATTTGGTCTGGCAGATTGTTTTGTAGTAACTTGTAAACAGAACACATGTAAATTGTTAAAAGTACTGATGGAACAGTATTTGCTTCTCACAGTATTTTCGACAGGGGGAATTTGCTTAAGCACATCTTTGAGCTTGTTTACAAAACTCCCATTTCATGATCACCATGATGAATGTAGATCATTGTGTAAATGAAATATTTTCTCTTTACCTCTGCAGGCAAGCCTTTCGTCAGAAGAACAAAAGTTGTATACTCAAAAACTTTCCAAACTTGAAGTGGCCTATTCCCTTCTTTCGGTAAGTAACCATATCTGATGGTGTTCATTCTCAAAGCAAAAACCAATTACATAGTGATATCAGTATAGTCAATACAGCAGAGTATTTTTGTTTTGATAAATCACAGTACTTCTCATGAGGAAGAAAATTATTTTGTTTCTGTTATCATTTTTTGACACAGTCTTAATTTATGGAAATAGGTTGACAGACAAATAAAAGTAGAAATCTGTTGTATTAGTGCATTACTTTGACAGCAAGTTCAGATCATAGCCATTACAATGTTATATATTATACCCACTACAGAAAACATCCAGTCGTCGTCTTCGATGCTTGGAGTCCCTGAGTGAATTCATCCAGCTGGCAACAGCAGAACTGATGTGGTTGAGTGAGAGAGAGGAGACTGAGTTGTCTCGAGACTGGGGTGCTAAAGACCTGAACCTTGCCGAACTGGATGAATATCACAAGGTCAGTTGCTGTTGCAGAGCATGGAGCAAAATTATTTCTCAATATTGCAGATACGTCATAAAAATCTAAGTGCATTTAGGACTGAATTTCAGGGTAAGACATGTTGCCCCATTTTAAGTAATAGTAACCTTACATTCTTCTTTGCAGAAGAAACACTGCCAGGCAGATGTATATTTTGAACAAGTGGTGAAATCTATTCAGTATTTCTTTTCACGGGTCATCTTTCAAAAACTGAGGATTTGTTTCAAAATATATGAGGTATTTTTAATATTTAGTTAGATATTCAAAATTTATATTGTAGGAGTTAAATAAAATTATAAATGTGTTGTATATTTTCTATTTCACACAGTCACTTGTCCGCCAAATGGAATCCAGAGAAAGCCAGTTTAACACAGTGCAAGAAAAGGGTGGAGCCATGATACTAGACAGACATCCATCAGCCCGCACAGTGGAGGTAAGAAGCTTATCCTATTTCCACAGAGATTTGTTTAATTTGATCTCTGGTTGTAGTCTCATTGCATTTTAATTGCATGTTCAGCATGTAAATGATTCTCTCAGTAGCCTTTCCCCTTTCTGTTTATTCTTATTCCACTGCTCTCGATAGATAACAGTCTCTTCCTCAGAGAGCAATAGATTAGAAGATTTTTACGAACAGAGACTTCAGTGAAAGTCTTATCTGAGGTTTTAATTTCCTCACACTCATAAGGGGACACTGCCATATTCAGGTCATGGTTCCTACATATCTTACAGATAAACTGATTATGGCTAGTGAATTTGAATGAACTTTGTTGCATTAGGGTGTAAATGCAGTTTAGTTTAACAGTTGATTAAGAACAACATTGAGCATCAGTATTGCATTGTTAATCTTGGCAAACCATGTTGTGACCTTTCTTCTTCATTTGCTTTTGTCCAGGCCTACATGTCCACCCTTCAGTCCCAGTGGTCATGGCTGGTCCACCTCAGCTGGTGCCTGGAGGCACAGATCAAGCACACAGTGGAACACAACACCTTCTTTGAAGAGGCCCAACACTGTGAGCAGTGGATGGCCCGCCACTCTGAGCTCCTTCACAACCGTTTCTCCTCTGACAACATTCCTGTAGACCAAGCTCAGATCCTGCTTGCTGACTTGCAGGTAATGATTAACTGCATCAGGATATTGAGGGGTTGTGGATGGTATTGAGATGGGATTATGGTGATGTTTTTCTTCATAATACCTTAGACCAATAGTTCTAGGGGAGCTTCACCAGTTGAGGTAAATGCCCAGCACAGTTGGTAAACCATCTCCAAATCTGGGCTAACACTAGCAATGTGTAAATGATTTGAGGAGCAGAACCAGCAGGAGTAACTGTTGTGACTATTTATTTAGGTGACATATTAGCTTTCATGCAGTTGGGATACATCCTTACTTGCTCTGCTCCCCCCCAACCAAGGGTCCAGTGTGGAGCTCTGGCACTAGATCTTCCAGTAATGATGTGATTCATAGCTACTCTATGCCTTCTACTGTTCTGATCCTGTGGAGACAACCAGAAAAATCCTAAATGGATTGTAGTGGAAAAGGAACAGTTCATTGTAGATAGTATCTGCTTGAATAAGAACAGAATGCGATTTCTAAATACCGACTGTCCATGATGAGTAGGATTTTTGTAAACATATGATAAATCTGCAGGGTTGCTTCTTTGGTGTGTTTGAATAACAGCTGTTGGAGAGCAGTGCGTTATAGTCAAGACTGTATGAAACAAAAATAAATCTAAAGGGTTAATTATAAGAAATATAGTATAAACATTTATTTAGAAGCTTACAAGTCACTTCCTTTATTATCTCTATTGCCAAACAGGATCTTCAAGACCAAATCCGAGAGTATGACAGACGTGTGTCGTCGTTGGTGGTGAAGAGTCGTGATATTGTCCCCCTGAAGCTGCGCACCCAAAGGATCACAGCCCCCATTCGAGTTCGAACCCTGTGTGCGTGCCACCAACAGGATGTGTCATTACAAAGGGGAGAGGAGTGTTTCTTGATGAACAACTCACAGAGGACAAGATGGAAGGTATTGGCAGTTGTTTAATGTGTTTCGAGAAGGAAGACTAAAATTAAGATACATGAGCTCATGGTATGACTGAAACAATCTGCTTTCTTAAAATTAAGAGAAGAGTTTCTGCATGCTGTAAGATAATCATATGCTCATATGTTCTGAATCAAAATACATGAACAATGAATTTATGACTGCCCTTTAAATTTGTCATGGACATTAATTCTCTGGTAAAAATAATCAGAGCTCTTAATGCTTTTACTCTTTCCCATATGTCCAGATTGTTAACACCAAACTAATATGGTCTTGTATTATTTTCCTTTCAGGTGAAAACAATGACAGGCTTAGAGGCTGAAGTGCCATCTGCATGTCTCCTGATTCCTCCCCCAAATCAGGAAGCAATAGATGCAGCCAGCAGGTAAAAAGATCTCAAGATCATCATCAAACTCACCTTTATAAGTTGCTTCAGAGGAAATCATCATCACCACAGACTGTTTTTATTCTAACAGATTTCCATATTCATGAAATCCAGTTTCAGAATAAAGCTTAACCATAGACTGGAAAGCTTTGACGCACAAAAGCACATGATGTGCTTTTTGATATCTTAATGTATGTAAAAACATTTGTTCCATGAGGCAGCATAAATTAGAGGTATTTAAATCTAGGGTCACCTTTGTTAAGGAGATTTTGGCTGAGGATTTAATTGTTACAGAAATTTTTTATATCTTTGGACAGGAATATCAAAGAAATACTCATATAATATGCCCAAACCATGATTTCTATACAGATTGAAGCTCCAACATGAGCGCCTGACATCATTATGGAAAACACAACAAAGGAAAGTGCGCATGGCTGCTATCTTTGCTGCAATCAGGCAGGTCAAAAGCTGGGACCTCAAGAAGGTATGAATCATTATCACTCTATCCGATTATTATTTACAAGACATTAATCCACACTGGATACAGATATATAAAGAAAGATAACTATAAGAGTACCTCATTACTAAACAGAGTATGGATAAGGCTTTTGTGCACCAAGACCTAAGCAGTGCAGCTAAACTTGACCTTTTAGACAAATTAAGGCATCTGTGGTCTTCATTATGCGTGTGAATTTTTGCAATAATTATCCACAGTATGCTGTGTCACTCCATCCGTAGCTTAAGTTATTCAACTATAAATTTAGCAAGTTGTGCCTAATATTATCTGTATCAGGCAATCGAGACTTGTGTTATGTGTGACCCAGACATACTGGGTCGACTATGACCCACCTGTTTAAGTTATAATAGGATCAATAATACTGTTTTTAAGAGTGAGACATTAACCTTGCATGAAAAACAGCCACTTTGATGTACCTGATATATCAAGCCAGCAATCAATATCAACAGAATGTGTGTTGTGTCCTCAGCTCGTCTTTGATAAATGTATCATAAAAGATGTTGCTTCAATGCACTGAGGTGACAGTTTTCACTTCAAAACAGGATTTTACCCACAAGGTCTCATTTTTCAGTTCTCTTCTATATGTGTTTTAGACATACATGGCAAGCAAGACAAGTTGACATTGTATTTTGATCTAATTTTCTCAGTTCCTTGCCATGGATCCTGCTCAGAGAGAGGCAGTGTGGCGTGCACTGAAAGAGGATGGTGAGAAGCTGATAGCAGAATGTGGCACATCTGATAGAGACATGCGCAAGTTAGCAGAGGAGCTCAGACAGTGTGAGCAGATCTATAAGGATCTGTGTGAACAAGCTGCAGCCAGAGGTGAGTGGAGATCAACAGCTGTTAATGGGTTAGGAATGACATGAACATAAGTTATACTGTGATGAGGACATGAGTTATATTTTCCTTTCATGATGATATGACCTTGTACATAATATGTGAAGTTGGTTTCCTAGTTGTTCAAGTGAAATATTTCTCATCTTGAGTATTTAGATATGTTACTGGGATAAATTTGCAAAATTTTCAAGAAAAAAAAAAATGATACTCACCAACGTGTTTTAACTGTGAATTTTACTGGGCCTGCCCACATAGAAATGTGAAAGTGTTGAGAAGAGAACATTTTGGGATCGGATGTATGCAACAGAGCAGGTTCATATACATTTTTTATGGTTACTGCATCATGTAGGTAATGAGTGCAATAAATTCTAAATATATAAACTTTTCTGATATTCCAGAAGGTAAACGCAGCGTGAGCACAGCTCAAGTCCTTCTTCAGAGGGTTGAGGCTGTGAGTAGAGAACTGACAGCAACTGACCAGCAGCTGTCCACCCTTCTCCATCGACCATTGCCTCAGAACAACCTTGCTGTGCAAGAATCATTCCGATCATACAGGGTAAGTCAAAAGCATCAGAGTTTTTTTTTGCGTTTTATGTAATCATGCCTTCCTTAAAAGATTAATGTTAGCAACAGTTTATCCGATTCAGTTAAGCAAAATCAGCTTATCAGTTTGTGGTAATATTCATGATGAAAGTGTAAGGTCACATTCATATTTCATTTGATCCCTTTGAAAAGTTAACAGTTTCACACATAACTTTGAGAAGTGTTTGCTAACTGCATATCTTATACTAGGCTTTTTTTAATTGTCCTCACACCCCTGACTTTATCTTGTCTTTCCTAGGAATTCCAACTCAAATTTGACAAACAAGAAAGTGAGATCAGGATTCTGCAGACAGAGGTGAAAGAGTTGTCCCCCCGCAACTCCAACATTGAGTCGAAGCTGAATCTTGTTGTACAGAAGGCTGAACAGATGAAAGTCATCTCACACGTATACATCGACAGGTACACAGAATAACACTTTATTTACCTATACTTGCTCATTAAGGCTGATTATTCTGTAGACACATGGATGTCTGGACAGAAATATGTCCCTGGCGCTACCCTGTTGAGAAGATTTAGCAATCATACTGATGATGTGATGGCCTGTCTTGATATGACTTGCATAGTTTTTAATTTTTTTAGTATGAAGAATAACTGTGAAAGTTAATGTTTTTGATTGAGGGCAGTACTGTTGTATTTGTAGCAAAGACCATATGTTTCAAGATATTTTTGTTGAATTTTCAGATTAAAGGGATGTGAGGTTGTCATCTCAGGACTGAACGAAGTTAAGCAGTTGGTCTCAGATTTCGAAATGTCCCTGGCAGCACATGATAACATGACCTCTGACCTCTCAGAACTCAGAAGTGTCAAGAGTGAACTTGTGGTAAAAGTTTGGCTGTTTATTTTTATCTAAGTTTGTGGAAACCATTTGTTGTCTTAAAGATGGAACTGAAAGTCAGAATACATTTCATGCTTATAGATATTGTTGCATGCACTGGGATTCATATTTTATGATGAAGGTTGTGCTAATTGAAGATGCAAAGCAGTAGATAATGAATAACCTTTTCCTATGATTTTAAAATAAAACTTTGCCTAAACTCTTTATTCTGATATGTCATTGTTGAAGATTACACAGAATAGTTGGTTGCCAAAGTGTGCAGAAACTGCTTATGTAACAAAGAGAACTCTAACTTTGGGATAAAGCCTCAAAGTTGGTGCTGTAGGTGGTCTCACCTGTCAGCTTTTTTTTTTTTATCAGGACCTCCAAGAATCGCTGCAGCATCATCAACCCAAGCTTCAACACCTTAGGGAAGATGTGGAGTCTTTACGTTCATTGGTGGAACGCAGCAGGCCAGGCACCACAAGGCACCATGATGTGGACTCTGTGGAGAAGGAAGTGAATGACCTGGCAACCAGATGGGACCAGATCTGCATTCAGGTGGTGGAGAGGTAAGTCAGAAATATCTTTTGTGTAATGTACAAGCCTTTATTTGTCTTTTATTTTCTGGAGGTGGGATCTTTTGTTTTTTAGCAGGGCATGAAGCATAACTAGCATTCACTTGCAAAGATTAAAATATTGATTAAGANCCACCCCACCCCTCCACCCCACTCCAGCACAGCATATATAAATATGGTGTGGTTATGCCAGCAATAACTGTGAGGCATATCATCATAAGTAGTGATTATATAATACACTCACTGTAAGGCACCAACCCTGATATTCTTCCAATTTTTAAAAGTTATGTAATGAAACATTTTCCATTTTCTTAGCTTATTTTCTGGGCACTACCTATCTCCGAATTTATTTACCATAAAGCCTCCCATCTGTTAACTAAATTACTGGAACACTTCATGCCTATTATGTTGTTTGCAGACTGCGCAGTGTTGGCTCATGCCAGGATCTGCTTTCCTTGTACCACAATGGTCTTGATTCAGAACAAAGATGGGCATCACAGATGGAGAAGAGGATCTCTTCTCAACCTGCTCTCAATGGAGATGTCGTGGATGCCAAGCAACAGCTGGAACCAACCATGGTAAGCTTTCCTACTAATCAGAGAGGGTCATATTTTATGGAAAATGAGTTGGATTTTAGTAGTGAAGATAGTAAGTAAATCTTAGGATACACTGCCACACTTACTTCACATTTTCCTAAGATTTTTTTTTAAAAATTGTGTTGTTTGTATTTCTGTGGTCTTCTGTCTACTTTTTTCCATTAAACTAAAAGCAGAGTTTTGAATACTTATTATGTCCCAAGTTTACAAATTAAGCCAGATCTGCCTCATTACTTTATGAAGCAGGATGAGAGCACTAAATTTCTTAAAACCTCAAAAATTGATCTAAGCAAATGTGGAATGAGCGTGATGATAAAGTAATAATTATTGTAGATAATAGGAGGTGAAGTGTTACAATCCTAGTATTAAGCTTTGTGGTGAAGCCTGAAATATTAAGAAAAGAAGATCCAAACAAAAAGGCAAATACTTATTTGGATTAAGACAGATTTGATCTGGATTTGAAAGGAAAATTGATTTGAAATCTTAACCAAGACCAATATGACAACATTCCTGACAGCAGACCTCTGCAAGCAAAGCACTTGCTCATTGTCGAAATAGCAGTTTTGTTACAAAACCTGATAATGTTAAGTATGGAATATGGCTACATTATCGATCTATTTTCACTACACTATGCAGGCCATCTATAATGCTCTTGGAGACAGGAGACATCAGATTGAATCAGTCAACAGATATGGAGGACAGTACATCCGAGAGGCCAAGGTAAGTCAGTCATATTATGCAAGCCTTTTCCCAGTCTTTGTTCTTCTTTTTCCTTCAAATTTTGCTCTGATTGCAAGTGAACGCTTTATTGACTCAGTGTGATTCCTTTTATTGTGCTAGTGCTAGCAAAATTTTAGCCGTGCCTCTACTCAAAATTGTCACTGAAACAAATTTTTACCCAGTGTAATATTTGGGTGAACTCATTTAACTATTTCTGTAAATATATAAGGGAAAGGTTTCTTCCACCTATATGTTTCTGCCTAATATCTGGATGTATGGGATAGAAGTAGGACATGATATCCATGTGTACTGAAACATGATGCTTGCACTACCGATATTGAGGCTAGCTAGAATTTTGTTGCGCTTTGGTGGGTTTTTCCTCTCTCGCCGTTTCATTTTTTATCCACACTGAACCATTTGCAAGCCAGAAAGAGACATTACATTCTTTGCGACTGCACTTTTCCTTATTCTGTTTTTTTTTTGTTTCAATTTTGGTCTTTTCATGGTGCTTTTGTTCTCACATTATAGTCCTTTTTATTGTCT
This sequence comes from Ellobium chinense, assembly GCA_033807755.1. Taxonomy (NCBI): domain Eukaryota; kingdom Metazoa; phylum Mollusca; class Gastropoda; order Ellobiida; family Ellobiidae; genus Ellobium; species Ellobium chinense. Next base: position 361,581 of record JAWQUT010000086.1, on the reverse strand, counting down.
CAGCTTCTGTAGAAGTTATTCAAGCGTATTGTTAATGTGTATGAAATTGAAAAGTGAGAGAAAAATGACCTGATGTGTGTACAGCCCACCCATGCTCGGCTACTTTATACTTTCTTATTATGTGAGCACATAAATGTTTTCATATTATCATTTTCAGTTTCTTCTCAGAGCATGCTGAAATTCTTCTTGGCTCTTGAACAATGCTCTGAACTTGTCTATGATCCTTCTTGAGCATGCACATGAATACAGTCTCTCTTTACCCAGCACAAAATGAGCACCTAAGATTTTATTTTCAGATCAGAATTTTAGGGCTTTGTTTTATGCTGGAGTTGTCTAGAGGTAGAACTAATACAAACCATTGTAGAACTAATGTCTGTTGAGGTATTAATTTTGGGAAATTGTTCCCGTAGTGTATAAGAATTGGGTGTTTGGGATTGTGTAGATTTGTGAGTGAGCCCTTCATTTGGTTTGTTTTAGCCCTTTACAGATATTTGCTATTTTTTTTATTTTTGCTTGTTTTATTACATGTTTTTTGTTGTTGATTTAATGGCAGCTTACTGTGAACTTTAGTTTGTAAACATGTGAAACAACTTTGAACACGCTGCATTTTGACAATAGATGTTAGAGTAACATGCATTGCATATTTGAGTGTTTGATGTCTAGATGTGAGATATGTAGTTGTAGCATTTGGACAGATGGTTTGTTTTCTTATCGAAGCCACTTGCTACATAGAGCTTAGATTTTGTTTTGAATTTTGTAATTGATTTTTTCATTGCTTTATGGGGTCACACAGTGTGAATATGGGTTAAGCATTTGTAGAGACTACAGTTGCATTTATTTCACTTTTTACATTTTCGTGGCTTTCCAGTCATTTTACATTGTGCTTTCTGTGAGGACAGCTATGAGATGAAAAAATTTGACGGTGCAAGAGTTGAACACTAATATGAAAAATTAAACATGTTTTAACCACAGTGTTTAATTTATACAGAGTTTCTAAAGGCAAGATAACAGTGTTTAACAGTTATAGTTGTAACACATGTAGATATGTATTCATTAACTGGACTAAACAACAGATTATGTGAATATCTACAGCTGGAAACAATGGGACTCAAGCACTTTCAAATCATCTTGTATTTCTAATTACAAGCCTTGATTTAGGCATACAACTGTTGTGAGACCTAAATTTGATGAACATGTCCTTGATTTCTTCTGATATGAAAGAAAGATATCACTTTATTCCTTTGTGTAATCAGTAGTTCTGGAGCCACAGATGCATTTTGATTTTGCTTGTTTTTATTCTTTTTTTTTATGAAAAGATTGCTTTTTTTTCTTCCCTTGCCCGCGCCACTCACAATTGCACGGCTCCTTGTTTTTTTTGTGCACCGCTTCAGTTACTTTCCCTTGTTTTTCCCCTGCATTGTTCGATGCTGAATGATGGCTGATTGAATGGCTCATTAAATCATTTGTGATTTTCACAAGTAAGTATATAAACTGTGATTAACAAGGGCAAGCCATTGCATTTATCAGTTCTCAAATTATTCTTTATCAATATCATGTGTGATCTCATTCTGCCAGCATGTGCACTGATATGTCAGCATCTTGTTTTGAGGCCGACATTGTTTTTATTACCCATAAAAATGACAGACAGAAGATGAATTTGGAAAATATGAAGATGTACTTATATTCCTATGTCTGCCTCCAAACAAAGCTTACATTACTGTGCCTGTCTTTAAAGAAAGTAACTGGTTCAAAAATATTAATGTTCGGCTTATTGGCTGTTTATGATTGTTTTGATTTGACAAGCTGTAAAAGTATTCCAGGTTAGTGGTGGCTTGCCCTTATACAAGTACTTTAAAACTCAATAAACTCTATAGGATATTAAGAAATATGAAATAATTTCTGAAAATATATTAAATTTATTGAAAGATTAAGATAAAAGTTCAACTAAGCTGAATTAAATGAGACTGTTTCTGCTATCATATCCTCAAATACTGTATGTTATAAGATGCAACACTGTTTCTTGCTCTTTCCTGGTGTCTTTATTCAAGTTTACTTTGCTGCCCTGCATGTTTGGGATTCAGACATTCTTTTCTGTGTTCATATCTTCAGGTTTACTTCCTCCTTGCCCTTGTATGGTCGTTTCAAAATAAACCATTTCCCCTTAAGTTTCCACCATTATCGTCATTATTTGGAAACCTTTACCCTGTATGCCTTGCATGGTGCATGATAGATTTTTCAGTGGCATGATGCATAGATCTTAACTGGGCACGTCAGGCATTAGATATAGCAATTTGACTTGTCTGTCATTAAGATCAGTTTTTTACTGGCACTAACTTAAAGAGAAAAGATTTGGAAATGGCAATAAAAATGAAGTGACAAGATTTATTAAGCATTTGTTTAGAAGTTAAATTTTCAAGAGATCATATTAAAGAAATTCTCTCACTTTTAACATTTCGTTTGCAACAGCTGTTTGAAGAGTGCACTATCCATATTCATATGCAATAACTACACGGCCTCATCAGAGCTCATTAACATGTAACATCTATTCGCACTTAATCTTTTGCATGCTCCAGCAAATATGGTTTCTTCATTGATTTTGATTTAAAGCCCCTCTGGACAGCGGAATGGAATGAAAGAAACTGGTCTAGAGGGTGCTGAACTGAAACGGCTAAGAACTGCAAATTGTAATGTAATTGGGCATGCTTAAGATTTATACTAAACCACATCATACCTACCTAATTTGTTTGAGCTGACTAATAACTGATTCTAAAGACTGTATTCATATGTGCACTTTGAGTGCTCAGGATGCTCAACTAATAGGCCTTCTCATTGTCACTGTTAATTGTGAATCTTACATATTAGAAAACCATTTATGTTTTATGCTAAACTAAATAGTTACTTCCACTTTCATCTGCAGTTGTTTTCAAGAAAAAGGAAAGTTAAATCTTTCCCCAACTGCTGTTGTTTATAAATTTTGTTTTTCGTTCTGTTTTCATTTTTGCATTTTACCACCTTCATGTTCTCAATAGTTTTCATTTGCACCATGCATTTTTTTTTTCATTTTAATTTTGCCGATATGTAAAACACTTGACAGCCTTTAGTTTTCACTGATATTTAAGTTGTTGCAGCACATTTTTGCCAGAGCACAATGCAAATTAATTCATTTCCAGATATTTTATTTCTGGATACAGCAAGGATGTATTCTTTAGTGTCAAATTATCTATAACAGTTTCATTGCTCAGCTAAGAAAAAACATTTGCTTTTGTTGTTGTCAGTAGAAGGGCAGTTGATGGTGTATAGTTGCCTGCCATTTTCTAACGCTGGCACCAGCTTTGGTAGTTATTTTGTACAAATGCTTCCCCGCTTCATGTGCATTTCATGGAATAATTTTGTATTTTTGTTAGTGCTGTCTATCTAAAAGCTTCTTTCAACCATTTTTTAATGCTGTCTTCATGAACTAACGAGCTTTTTAAAACTATTGTTATATCATATGTGAAATTGCTATCATCAGAAAAGGCATTCTGTTGATAGAAAATTTTGAACAAAGAAAAAAGTATTTTTACAGAAATTTAGGACACCATCAGTGCTGTAACATTAACGACTTATAATGAATATCATTCTTTTAGTTCGTGTGTTTGCCATTTTTACAAGTTGTTTTGCATTTTTACAAACTAAAATTTTATTGTGTAATCAAGTAATCACAGCCCCTTTAATAGAAAAACCATTCCGCACATGATTTGTCTTATTAAAATTTCTTTATCTGCTTTGTGGCGTTTAGGCACTATCACTTCAGTTACAAGAGCAGATAACAGAAACATAACTATGAACCTTGGAGAAAATGCAAAGACATACTGGCTTAAGAATAAGATAGGACTACACATTTCAGCTGATTCATTTGCTTAATAAAACTGGCTCAGCTCCAAAGCTCAATTATCAGCATGGATGTCGCACAAGAGTATAGTAGTTAAAGCACCTGGGCATAATATGTCTTTGAACAGATAAATTCACAAATTTATTCAAATGAGGAGTAGTTCACTGGAACTATTCAGGAAATGGGAGAATTGAGCTTTTATTGATGAAAATTGATGATTGATTTGCTTATGATCTGCACTGATGATCAAAAGGTAGTATACACATTTTGAAGTGTGCACGTCTCAAAAAGTACCCAAGATATTTTCAGTCCATGAGTTGTCATAATTTGATTACTATGTTTATGTCATGATTTTTGCATGGATGCCATGCATAAATTATGTCTCCCACAAGGGCAAATTTACTGTGATTTTCTACTTCCGTTGTAAAATAATTAGCTTAATGTGAAAGATTTGTGCAGACACAAAATTCTGGACAGTTTATTTGAACTTAATATCTTAACATTTTGAATGTTGTGTAATTCTTGATATGTTCAGCTCTCAGTTTTTTTTGCAGATTTATTTTGTGATTGGACATTTGAACACCAAAATTCCTGTTTTCAAATGTGCTTACCATATCAGTGTCACAAGAAGAACATTTTATCATAATTGGTGTGTCTGGTATGCAAAATTATCTGTAGAAGATTTCACTGGGATGGTGAAAACAATCAAATTACTGGTCATCTAAAGATTTTCGAATTGAGAAGTGAGACGTTTCAAGTATTGTAGTGATGCAAGATGTTGAGATGTCTAGTGAATGAAAGAAAACTTTCCAAATTTCGCTGCACAAAGCTTCAGCATTTAACTATATTTCAACACTTTTATCAATATTAAAAGGAAATGTGGTATGTCTGTAGATTTTAATTTTCATAAAAGCAGGAACATCGTTTTGACCAAAGAAAGTTTGGGTTAAAAATGATTTTGAGGAACCCTTTATGAACATAACAGATCTGCACATGGAGTGCCTTATGTTGGAAGGGTATATTTATGGCTTGCACACCAGTGTGTGATGTGGGTTGAAAGTGTTAACATAGAAGTAAGAACAGCAAAATGCACTGGCCTGTGCAGGGGCGGTAACTCATTCACATTCTATGTGGGCAACAAAAACAACATTAGTACTTAACAGGGGTATACTTCCAGAATGTGTATATTATCGTTTAATCTTCAGTGTGGATCCTTACATTTTGATTAAAACTGGAGAAACCAAACTTATGTGGCCATTTTCTTCAGGTGGGAGTTGAGAGTGATTTATTATTGGAATAGTGTATACTGTATATATGCCCCTTCCTTCCCCCTTTTTTTTTAACATAATAATTTTTTATTTATTTATTATTCTTTTTGTTTTGCCTTCGTTTCACCACAGTGCATGAGCACTTCATAGAAAGCATGGCAAAATTTTGATAGTGTAGGGTGGGTTTGTTTTTGTTTGGTTTTTTTTTGCACACAGATGATGAACATTAGATACTGATACGGTTAATCAGGGCCCGTCACTTGCATGGCAGCATAGTAATGCTTTTTGTAATTTTGTCTTTACACAAGATCAGACCCACAAAAAAGATTACATACATTCACTCCATCAACCCTCTCTGTCTCTGTTTCCTCCAGTCTTTATAAATTGTAATAAGCTCAATCATTTTCTGTGAACTGAAGCTGAAAGAATTGAGGTGATGTAGCTGATCATCTCCAGAATGAGAGCCTAGAGCCTTTATTCAATTCCAAACTATAATAATCTCTTGCAGGTCTCAGATAAAAGACTCAAACAGTTCAAAGAGAGCGTCGGTGAAACAGCTAGTCTTTCGAGAGTCCCAGACTCTAAGAAATTCAAGCGTCAAGATGGCTCTGATGTGGTCAGGGATGAGCTTGACCGTGTGAACAAGCTCTACATGGAAATGGTGGATTGGGCCAACACAAGGCTGAAGCAGATCACCCAGACTCTGTCGTCACATGGTGATATGCAGGTACTGTACCATCACAAGAATTTAGCACAGATCATATCACAGTCATAGGCAGATTGCCTATATCTGAGATGGGCAGTTTGCAAACTGAGCAATTTTTAAGTTTGCTACAACCCAATACATCCATTAAATGTCAAGACAAAGTAAGTCACAAAATCACTGGTTAGAAAACAGCCCCAATACTTGAAATTGACATTATTTTCTTGCATTAGTCTCCCTACTGGAAAACTCTTTTGTATGAGATAGGTGAACTGCCTGTGACTGTGATGATACTTTTAAGTGTCAGCCATTTTAGAGAGAGTTCACTGTAGTATCATGCACAGCTGTGTGTACACCTCTAAACTACATGTCTTGCGGTCAGTCTAAATGAGATGACAGTAGACCAGGAACTGAGATGTCAGGCTTTTAAGGTGATTTGAGCCAGCCAGAGCCAAAATTTTGTTTGTTGAAAAAACAGAGTACAGTCATTTCTGTACACAAGATTGTTAATTGTTTTGCAAACAATTCCTAAAGAGAAAAAAGGAGTTGTGAGGCAATTATGATTTCCTCAGAAGTTTTAGTCATTGCATGCAGGGGCTGACCCCTGGCCACTTCCAACAACAGTATATCAGACCAGAATAACACCAGCTCAAAACTTTCTCTTAATGAAAGTACAGTACATGTATGCATACTAGTAACCTGATGCTGTCAAACATCAACTGGCTGCAAGATATGGGAGACAGAAATCCCCAATGCAGCTGATATCATTCTTCTTCATCTACTTTCTCTGTCTTCATTTCTGGTCATTTTGTTTCTTACGGCTTCATTCACTTCAAAGTGGTGGTTTAGGTTGCTTTTGAAAGGGAAAATTTAGTTTTCCACCATGAAAAGGCACCTTGAATGTCCTTCTTGCTGTGATTTTTCAACATGACTTTCTGTGACATGTGGATATTGCTTTTCAGCATTATAAATTTCTGTATGTGTTAATTAGTTGTAGGCAGTGGCGATAAAATATTAGCCATAATTTCAAATACACTTTTTCGTTTAATTTTGGTATGGAGTGCCACAAACTGCTTGAAAGGACTTAGTAGACAGCCTCCATATTGAGATTAGAGATGCTTTAAGTGGTAAAGATTGTCATGTCACGTCATTGCATATCAGTCTCTACAGGACAGGTATACTATGAAAGTGAAATTTAGCAAAACCCAACCCTATTGTATACAGTGCTGATATTAGGCATTACTTGTTCTCTGAGGCTTACTGCACCAACAAGATGGAAACTGTCACTTACTGATATCTTTTTTAAAATCTTTAAACATGCTTTTTTTTTTAATTCTTGGGTCAGACAGCCTCGGTTTAATGAAAAATCAGGAGAACATAATACCTTATTGCCAGTTTATCAGTTACTCTGAAAACCGATTATCAAACAAGGGTTCATTTGCATTTAATTTCTGTTTCAAGCATGAGAGTATGTCACTGCTAACATAGAATAGTTCATTCATGCTGCTGTTTACTGACATTTAAATTGTGAAAAGCAAAGAACAGATAATTGCCTCCAAACAGTATGGTTGTAGCTCCACATTACTCATGTGATACCCAGTGCAGTACCAATGTTGTATTTGGAGTTCTGTATATATATATAATATCTTGGTTGTTTTTACAGGAAAAATACATTATATGCCACATTAGGTTATATTCTCTTTTTGGCGCCTTTGTATAGAACTTTGTTTGCAATCTTTCTATTTGGCTTATTCTCTCATAGTTTTATAGTTTCTCCGAAGCCAGTCATGGCTCCTCTTGTTAATTGATAAAAAGTGGTACAACACATAAGTATTTTTGCATCCCCGGTAAAAGCATTCTGGGGCTTCATTCTCTCAAATTTCTTTCAGATCTCTGATAAAGAAGTAGAGTTTTTGTGTTTTTCTTCCATGACAATTAAATGAACTTTTCACCTCTTCTTATTTCAGTTCCAACTAATGATGGATGAAGAAATTCCCTTGCTGCGTACATTCCGCGCTGAACTGGCTAAGAGGTCATCATTACTGGTCGATGAAGACATGCGGGAATACTTCACTCAGCAGTTTGAAGGACCAACACCTTCCCAAGCCAGTTATGGCACCACACCAGACCAGATGTACACTTCGACAATGCAGATACGGCCAGAGTCCTCCATGACAGCAGAGCTTTCAGAATTTAAGAAGACTATCAAGCTTACACCAAAATCTGGATACTCAGAGGAGGTCACTTCAACCTCACAGACAAGAACAAGTTTGACTGAGCTGTCTATGACATTGAAGGCAATGGAAAATTCCTCTACTCTTATGTCTTCTCCTTCTTCAACTGTGATTACGTCTTCCATGGTTACCTCCTCCAGACAACAGCACAAACGCCATGAACAGGTTGTGATAACCATCAAAAAGGAAGAGATCACCCCTCGTGGTCAGATCTTGCATGTTGCAGCCATTTTGAACCCTTACACCTCTCAGAGAGTCACTCTGGTGGAAGCTTTGCAAAGTGGTCTCATCGACTCGAAAACGAAGACCTTCGTGGATCCCTCAACACGGCAGAGAATGTCATTGGCCCAGGCAGCAAAGAAAGGCTACCTTGATGAGGTCATACTGAAACAGCTGACATCTCCTTGTGGCCTGCATGATCCTCAGACTGGAAATGAGATGTCTCTGCTCGAAGGGGTGCAAAAGAAACTGTATGATCCTGTAGCAAATACATTCACTGATACAACAGTAGGTGAACAAGTTTCGGTCTCAGAAGCTGTAGCAAGAGGTATCATTTCAGAATCTTGCTCTCGTCTCCTAGCTGGAGAGAAAGTGGAACTGACTTCAGTAACACACACTCAAGCAGTTTTTGCCAATGCAGAACCGCTTAGAATGGATGCTGGCCTTAGCCTTGGCAAAGTTATTGAGAAGGGTCTGTATAGTGAAATTACTGGCAAAGTCACAGATCCTTTGTCTGGTACAGACATGAGCATCATGGAGGCAGTGGAAAAAGGGTATCTGAATCCAAATTATCAAGAGATTGAGGAGCCAACCACAGGAAATTACATTACACTCACAGAGGCTGTTACTGCAGGAATTGTGGATCCATTCAAAGGCACCCTCCATCACAGATCCAGTAATCAGAAGCTGACATTGTCTGTAGCGAAATCCAAAGGCCTAGTGAAAACTGCAACATCACTGGCTGACATTGTTTCACAAGGAAATCTCACTGAAGATGGACAGGTCTTTGACCCGGTGTCGGGGCAGGTTATGTCAGTGGCAGAAGCCATTGAAAGTGGTGTTATCAGCAAAGATAAGCAGTGCATTCTTGACCCTGACTCTGACGATAAGGTTCTGACAACAAGTGAAGCAATTCGGAAAGGGATTATGACCCCAAGAGGCTTATTTGTCAACCCAGAAGACAATTCCACTCTTCCCATTTTGGAGGCTGTGAAACAAGGGACAGTCAAGCTAGTTCATGTGGATGTCCAGTTCTCTAGAACTGGTGTGAAAGACCCAAGGACAAGTGAGGTTGTAACACTGTCTGAAGCTTTCAAGAGAGGTATAGTCACAACTCAAGGGTCATATCTGGACAGTAGAACTGGGCGTGAGATCAGCATAGAGCAAGCAGCTAGCTCAGGGTTGATTGACAGGACCCTTGTGAAAGACCTCAATAAGCCTACAAGCATGAAAGATGCTCAGGGTAGAAATATTTCTATTGCTGAAGCCTTGAAACTCGGGCTTGTGGACCCAGAGACTGGAACTATTTCAAATGCCAAAACCAGAGAAAGAATGACAATGCAGGAAGCAACATCAGTAGGTCTGATCACGGCAACTGATGCCACAAATCTCTTAAGCCTGGTCAGTCCGATGATGACATCCACCACTGTCTTAACCCAGATAGAACCAGCACCTCAACCAACAGAGGCCTTAACCATGTCCCAAGCCATTTCACAAGGCTACCTCAACCAAAGCACTGGCTTTTTTAAGGACCCCAAGACCGGTGAGATCATGCGCATTGAAGAAGCTGTGCGCAGGGGTCTGCTGAAATTGTCAACTGACTGGCCAGAATCACCATCATTGTCAAAGCCTCTGGATGAAACAGATTCAAGGCAAAGGCATGTTGTCTCAGAAACATTCATGTCAGATTCCTCAGGAAAGGAAACAAGGACAATTCCTATTGAACCAGGGTCAAAGACACATGAGTCAAGTTACATTACAAAAACAGATACACATTATGCATACACCACTACCAGCCTTGCCAGGCCCCTTCGTGTGCCATCTATGATTGCAGAAACCAGGGACATCAACTTGAACTCTGTCCTTGATCCCAGAACAGGCAGAGAAATCGATGTTGAAGATGCCATTAAGAGAGGACTGATAAATCTGGAGAAAGGACAGTACATTAATCCTCTGACTGGAGAAACAATGTCCATTAGCACAGCGATAGAGAAAGGATTTATCAAGGCTGAGAAAGTAGATGGAAGTATGGTAGGTGGAGCAGCAATTAAGGAAATGAGAGCTTTCTCCATTGTGGGTGTGTTACATCCTCAGACTAAAAAGCGTCTCGCTGTTAGTCAAGCCATAGCAGATGGAATCCTTGACCTCGATAAGGGTCTGTACAATGGTGTTGATGCTTTTGGACGTACAAAGCCCATGAAAATTAGTGAGGCCATTGAGAAAGGTCTTGTTATTGTGGAAGACATTGGGCAGACTGCTGTAGGCCCTGATTCAATGCTGAGAGAAACTAAATCTTACATCCTGAAAACTGTACTGCATCCAGTCACAAAGAAACACATGAGCATTGCTGATGCCATAGCAGAGGGTATCATTGATGAGTCTGAGGGCATGTACATCAATCCACAAACAGGAGAGAAAATACCCATTCATGAGGCAATTGCCAAAGGACTGATCTTTGCTGTACTCACGTCAGTGAAAACAGATGTGGACTCCAATGTCAACAGAATCACAACAACCAAACTGACCACTCTTGCTGTCACAGCTGTTGTTGATCCGCGCACTGGGAAGATCATGTCTGTGTCCAAGGCTGTAGAGGAAGGAATACTGGATCAGACTCGTGGAATTTACATAAACCCACTGACAGGTGAATCTATGACAATCAGTGATGCAATTGACAAGAGATTGGTCTTGGCAGAATCACCTGAGGCACGGTCAGATGACCCCTTGGACAGGGCAGAAATCTCCAGCATTCACATAACAGATGAACAGGAGTCCAATGAAGCCACACTCATTGAAGACATTCACACAGAAACAGTGACCATGAGTATCAGCAGTGTTATTAACCCAAGAACAATGGAGATGATCTCATATGATGACGCTGTGAAGTATGGTATTCTGAATTTGAAGAGAGGAACTTACACCAATCCAGGCACCAGAGAAACCATGACGATCACTGCTGCCTTGGAGAAGGGGCTTATCCATGGAGAGGTTACATCAAAGAGGCGTGAAGATGACATCATGAGAAGCTCAGTCTCAGCTGCCACACCAGCCTATCCTGTAAAAGACATTACCTCTGTCATTGACCCCAGGACAAGGAAAGAAATTTCATATGACAAGGCTGTAAAAGAAGGCATCATAAACCCTGATAAAGGTACTTACTACAACCCTAAGACACGCACTGAAATTGACCTCAGCAGGGCAAGAGAGTTTGGCTATATTCTTGAATCAAAACATTCCACTGCTTCCCAGCTTGAGAAGTCCATGGAGGAGGAAAATTTGCTGGAAGCAAGACTAGCAACTCCACGTATTCCAAAGGAAACCAACAAGCCATGGACAAAAGTAGATATGGAATTAGAAAAGACTGTTGCCCATGATGAGTCCATGGAGGATGCCTCTTTTGCCCAAGAAGTTCTGCATTACTCAACCGAAGTGGAGAATGATAGTACTGACTCTGTAAAGAAACCCACAACTACGCTGCCAACAAAGAGTGATCCAGCTACCTCCTTGAAGACAGCTGATGGCATGTCTTACATGGATGCTATGAAACTGGGGCTAATCAATCCAGATACTGGTAGAGTCAGAGATCCAAAGTCTGGAGAATGGTTGACCCTACAAGAAGCAATGGACAGAGGAGTGATTGACCCAAATCTACCTGCCTTGGAAGAACCAGGATCAGGCAGGACTTTGTCCCTGAAAGAAAGCATCAAAAGAAATATTCTCAACCCCAGAGCTTGCAAAATTGATGTTAGCAAAGCAAAACAGGCTGGATATACAGAAAAAGCTCTGCCTCAGAGGTCAGAAAATGTGCAAGCACTGAACATCATAGATGCAGTTTCTGCTGGTCTTTTTAACACAATCACCAGCAAATTTACTGAGCCAAAAACAGGCCAGCGTTACACATTGCAAGAAGGCCTGAATAGAGGAGTAATTGAAGGCACAATGGTTACTGTTAAAGAAACATCAACAGGGGAAAGAGTGCCTTTAGAATCTGCCATGAGACGAGGCCTTATTAATGGCAGCAGTGCTGATGTTTATGACTCAGCCAGAAAGACAACTGTAGCACTTCCAGTGGCCATTGATAGAAAGCTGGTGGAGAATAAATTTGACATGAAATCAGGCTCAATTATAGATGGAAAGTCAGGAGAAGAGATCTCTTTGAGAAAAGCTATTGCTGAAGGGGATTTGAAGTCAGACTCTGTGGTGGTCTTGGATACCAAGACAGGAGAAAAGGTTCCAATGGATGTGGCATTGTTGAGAGGACTTGTTGACAGATCAGGAAATGTTGTAGACAAACAGACTGGCAAAAAAATGTCCCCTCAGGAAGCTCTGAAACAGGGGCTGATGGCTATTGCTGGTGCTCCCATCATGGCAGGGAAAATGGTGGTCGATGCAGTCAGAGACAGAAGTAGCAGCCCCACGAAAATAGTGACAACTTATTCAGAAACAATTACAGAGAGAACTACGTCACAGACATCACCCATAGGGCCTCAGACGTCAACCTCAAGGACTGTAATGAGAACTATTGAGCAGCCTGCTGGGATGAGCCAGAAGGTGAAAGGAGCTGAGGAAGTTCACATTGAGCCAGGTCCCGAGTCTCCGACTGTTGGAACTGTTGGGAAACCAGTAACAATTACATTTGATCCTGGCACTCCATCGCCAACAGCTCAGGCTGGCAAACCAGTCACCATTACATTCCAACAGGCACCTGGAAAAACACTTCAAGGACAGACTGTTATGACATCAGGCAGATTTGTGACCACCTCTGAATACACCAGCATGTCAGAGAGTACGACAGTGTCCAGGGAGGCACAGAACATAATTGAGCTCTCACCCTCCACACCTTTCATGACCTCTACCCCATCTCAAAAATCACCTCTTGTCTCACCAACATCTCAGAATGTGCGCACCAGTGTTTCTCAGCGCATCACTGAACAGGAAACTACTTCTAAGTTCCCTAGAGAAGTCCATGATGTCCAGACTCGAACACTTAAACAAGCTAGTGTCAGGGATCTTGAGATAAATTGGGAGACAGGAACAGTTCTTGACAAAGTCAGTGGTGAGAGAATGACTGTTGCTGAGGCAGTGCAGAGAGGTCTTTTAGATTCAGATGCTGTGGAAGATCTAGCCATGAGCACCACTCCACAGTTTCAGACCACTCCACAAATCCATATTGACTGGGAGCAGGGCACTATTACAGATCAAACTACAACTTACACCATAGAGAAGGCATTGCAGAAAGGATTGATCGATATGCCCACAGCTTCAGCCCTGGCTTCTGTCACAGAAACAACCACAATGCTCTCTGAATCAGAGACAAAATGGAAAGCTAAGGCCAGTACAGAACCTTACACCCTCAACACTGCCATCAGGGAAGGAAACTATGACTCAATCACTGGACAGATAATTGACCCATCAACAGGTCGAAGAATGTCCGTGAAAGAAGCTCTGAATAGAAATGTGATTGATGCTGGCGAGTCCACTGTGATTGATCCAAGGAATGGTAGGCAGATATCTCTGCAGTCAGCTATAGACACAAAGGTCTTTGATCCTATTTCAGGAGAACTTGTCCACAAGAGCTCAGGGGAGAGAATCTCATTGCAGGATGCTGATATACAAGGTCTCATTCCAGAGAAAGAAGCAGAGAGTGAAAAAGTACCACCACCAGTGGCACCCAAGCCAAAGAGCCCCATGAAGCAGACAGTCAAGGAAACAGTGACAGTGGTAAAGGAAGATACTGAAACTGTCAGGAGGAGGTCACCAGAGAGAGGCAGAGATGATGAGACAAAGAGAATGTCTTTTGGAGAGGCTCTTGACAGAGGTCTGATAAATATAGAAGATCAAGAATTCACACATCCCAGTTCTGGACAAAGAATGGCTTTGGTAGATGCAATCCGAGACCAGCTCATCGACACGGCCACTCCAACTGAGCCACATCATAGCCAGGGCATGAGTCTGACGAAAGCGATTGAGGAAGGTCTGTTTGATGAAAAGAGAGGAATATTCCAAGACCCAAAAACTGGTGAAAAAATGTCGTTCCAGGATGCTGTAGACCGTGGAAAGATAGATGGGAAGTTTACAGTGTATGATGTGAAGTCTGGAGAAATCTTCTCATTGGAAGAAGGGCTTCAAGAGGGCAGAATAGATCCACGAACTGGAAGATTTATTGATGAGGACAGCGGCAAGCAAATGACTTTGAAGGAAGCCGCTAAATATGGTGCTCTTGCTATTGTTGGTGCTCCATTTGCTGCAGCTAAGGCTGCTAAAGAATCTTTTGCAGCCTTCATGGATGACAAGAAGGAGAAAGAGGCAGACTCAGGTGATGATGCAGGCCTTTCATTTCAAGCCACAACAGTACGAAAAATGTCATCAAACATGCTGGAAGTGACACAGCTACAACAAAGTGTTCCAACCACAGACTCTTCCGATGCCATGACACTTCATGAAGCTATTTCCAGTGGCTACCTCAATTCAAAGACAGGTATCTTTAAAGATCCAAACACTGGCCAACAAATGCAAGTTAGTGATGCTGTCATGAGTGGTCTAATAAAGAAAGACTCAGCAAATATTGAAGATCCTTCCACAGGCAATCTGATGAATTTGGAAGATGCATTGCGTCATGGTGTCCTTGATGACAATGGCCACGTGGTTGATTCTAGAACTGGACATGCAAAGAGTCTTGACCAGTGCATCAAGGATGGCACCATTGAAGAAACCCCCATGAGATCAGGAGATGGAGCTAATGTGTTTTCCAAGTCCACCGAAAAGATTCTTGTTGACAGTGTTTATGACCCAGTAACAAAACAAGACATTCCACTAGATGAGGCGATTGACAGAGATATCATTCACCTGGAGGATGGCACATATGAAGATCCACTGAGTGGTGAGCGCATGTCAATAACTGAGGCTGCAAGTGAAGGTCTGATCAGTGGAAAGGTTGTAGATAAATTCACAACAAAAGAGGAAACAACAAAGTCTGGTTACACTGCAGAGGTAGCCTTTGCAGAGAAGAGGACATTGCAGATTGATGGCGTGAGAGACACTGACACTGGAAGAAGCCTTTCTCTATCAGAAGCAATGGAACGAGGGATCATTGATGAAGAAGGGAAATACTTCAAGGACATGCAAGGTGGGAATGTTATGTCTCTGAATGAAGCAATACAGCATGGCTTGGTGTCAGCCAGGACATTGGAGTCAGACATGGAAACAGATGAAAGATACCAAAGGTCCCAGGAATCCACTGTTACGCAGTCCACTTCCTTCAGAATCCAGTCTGTTGTGGACCCAGCCAGTAACAAAGAAATACCTGTCTCTCAAGCAGTGGAAAAAGGTATTCTCAATGTTGCTGATGGCACCCTGACCAACACAAGAACAGGAGAGAGTATGCTTATGGCTGATGCTTTGAAGCAGGGATTATTGAAAGGGCAAGAAGCAAGTCCTAGCTCTATAGAAGCAACTCATGGGGCTTCAAAAGGATATGGAAGAGAGGTTTTCGACCCAGATACAGAAGAGTATGTATCGTGGAGTGAAGCCATTCGTAGAGGCCTCATTGACCCAGTTGAGGGGACATACCACATGTCAGATCATGAGAGTGTATCAATTGCCCAGGCTGAACAAGAGGGCATGATCACAAAACAGACCATCAAAAAGTCTAGAACTGACCAGGAAAAGGCATGTGACATCATGTCAGTTTATGACCCTGTGAAAGATGAGCATGTCAGTGTGGCAGAAGCTGTGTCATCTGGCCTGCTTGATCTGAAGTCTGGTACCTACAATGATCCAGCCAGCTTGGACCCAGTGCCTGTGCAGCAAGCATTCCAAGAAGGCCTGATCAAAGGCAAAGTCAAGGAAAAACTGGGTGAAGGCACTGTCAAAGTGGGTGACTACAAAATCAAAGCCGCAACTGATACCCAGAGGAATCGCATACTGACTGGGAAAGATGCAGTGAAAGTAGGAGTCATTGATAAGCAGAGATGTGCATTTGTAGACACACAGACTGGAGAGACAATGTCCATTCCTGATGCAGTAAAACAAGGATTAGTGATCTTGGAGTCTGACCTACCCGAGCCTGTTGTTACATCTGTAACTCAGAAGTCCATGACCATCACAGCTGTTGTAGATCCGGTTACTGGAGATGAGCTGACCATGTCTGAAGCCATTGGTCAAGGTCTCTTTGATCCAGACCAAGGGGTTGTTATTAACACCCGCACTGGTGAACAGATTCAGCTTGACAGAGCCATTGACATGGGACTAATCAGTGCCGAAGTGGAAGAGGGTGAGAAGTCTCAGGAAGTGGCAGTCATTAATGGCGTCCTCATCACTGAAATCAAAGACCCCTACACAGGCAAACCTATATCTATTGCTGAGGCAATACGAAGAGGTATTCTGGACAAAGAGAATGGCATTTACAATGACTCTTCTGGTCCAATATTATTACGGGATGCACTGAAGCGTGGCTTAATAGATGGCAAGGATACATCAGAAGCAGGACTCTCTGAACAGAAGAAGCAAGATGCTAAGCAGATTAGTGTCTCAAGAGTGTATGATCCACTCAGTGGACGTAAAGTGGGACTTGAAGAAGCCATAGAAAGTGGACTTGTGGATGAAAATTGCACAGTGTTCAACAACCCAATAACCGGTGTGCAAATGATGATGGAGGATGCTATGAAAGAAGGACTGGTTGCTGGTTCCATCCAAACCATTTCTAAATCTCAGACCACTGTAACCTCCAAAAAGCCAGCAGGAACTTACAACATCACAGGGGTGGTCGACACTAGCACTGGTGAGGAACTCAGCATTGAGGAAGCAATAAACAAGGGCATTCTTGACCCAACTGGCAAATACACTGACTCTTCAAGTGGAGACGTCATGTCTCTGGCTGAGGCAATGAAGCAAGGTTTGGTTGTCTCAGAACAGGTGCAGAAATCTCCACTGTCCAACATCATAGCTGACCAGCGTGAGGAGGGGGACTATGTAACATTTCGTGATGCCATGAGGCGCAAACTCATTGATCCTGATACCGGTACTTTTTTAGATGAAGCCTCCCAGAGGATGTATTCTGTAGATGAAGCTGTAAGGACCGGACTGGTTGTCGCATCTGATGGGAGGCCTTTCGAGTACAAAGGGATCAGAGAGTCAGGTGTAACTTACAGCTTCAAAACTGCTTTGCAGACAGGTATAATTGATTCAGAAACCTGTTTGTTCTATGACAGCCTGACTGGTGACAGCATCTCCATAGAAGCAGCATTGGAAGAAGGGTATCTATCTCCTATTGCTGGCACATACGGAGGGAGAGCAGTAGGAGAATCTGTGGTGATGCTCAAGGATGGTGTTGCAGCAAGCGCAGCATCCAACTTAGAGGAAATTTTGGACTCAAAAACTGGAGAGAAACTTAGCCTAGCTGAGGCAGAAGAGAGGGGACTTGTGTCTGTAGTGAGGACTGACAATAAGATGACACTGCAGGAAGCCATCCAGGGTGGCTTAGTGGACAGTGAATCAGGTCTTTTCCATGATCCTGTGTCTGGAGAAACCATGCCTCTGGACCAGGCAGTACTCTGTGACTTCATTGCTATGGATGATAGTGATGGTGATCTTTTAGAAAATGGAGATTCCATAAATGGATACCACCAGGAGCCAATGAATTTGGCTACAGCCATCAGTGAAGGGTACCTGGACACAGCATCAGCCACATTCACTGACCCTTACACACAGGAAACTGTGTCAGTCTCACAGGCTGTGCGAAAGGGTATCCTGAAGCCAACTCTGACAGTCAGTGAGCCAGACGAACTACAAGAACCCAATGTTGTTGATGGCAGAAGAGACACAGTTGGTATGCCAGACAAATCTCGTCAAGTGACCTCACATACTGGTAAAGACAGTTCGGTGACTGATAATGGTGTAACATCAGGGTTAGCTCAGTCCGAAAGAATCAGAGCAGGCTCATCTGCACCTCTGAAGAGCTCAGTTCCAGATGATACCATGTCAGGATATTCTCAAGTAGAAGCTGCTAATGGAACTTCAGCCAAGCAAGCAATCTCAGCTTCTGGGAGACACACACCTCTTGATAGATCTTCAACTTCCACACCAGTCACTCCTGTGAGTATTTGTTTGTGGTATCTGGTTATAATGCAAATTTATAATCTATTTTTCTTTTTCCATTATCAGGGCAAATGTGAACATTCTCATAATTTAGTTTCTTCCATTCTTCTCTGAATCTGATGTTCTAACAGCCATTGATTTTGTTTTGCAGGCGACTGCCAACTCGTCCAAAAATGTTTGCTTTATACCTTAAGTTATCTACTGTGTACAGTTTAAGAACATTGTGATTAGGTGAAGCAATAAATCAAACCACATTTTTGTTAATTGCCATATTTTCTGTACATGTTGTCTTTTTTCCTCATTATTTTCACATTGTTGTCATATTTTGCTTTCTATATGTTGTCAGACTTTAGTGTTCTCTAAGACCACCCCCCTTCCATTGTATAAAATGTTCTTGATGTTTGTTGTTTAGAAAAGATCCATCCAGACAGAAGTTATAAGACATGAACCATGTTTACAGATAATGTTGAATGCGTTTATATTTGAATGATTTTATATAATGTTTTATAAATGTGAATGTTACTTTATCTCTGCTTGTTTGTCTGTTTTTTGTTTACATTTTGTTCCTCGGTAAGCTATGATAAAATGCAAGACTTTTGTGTTCTTTTATGAAATGATTTGGCATGCTCTTTCCCCCGGATATTTCAGTTGGATATTTCAGTTTTGTTTTTACGTTTTTTGTGTCTTTAGGAGTATAGATATGGTACTATAAATATGAATATGATTTGGTGAACATTTGGAAGTTAGAGGTGGAAAGAGGGAGAGGATGTGTTCATATTGTAAGTGTGCATGCATCCCTCCCCATAACCTTTATCCACTATTGTTATTTACCATTTTATTCTACAGGAAACAGCTTGCAATTCCAGTAGTTTCTCCATTCCTCATAGCACTGTAAATAATGTAGAAACCAATCAGAATGTTAGTATTGATGGTAGCAAATCTGCTAGGGCTCAACATGATAGAAATGTTAGCAAAAAACACGTCAGTGGTGAAGCAGTTGGTGATGAAGTGTGTGATAGTGACAGAACAGATGTTCCGTGTGATCAGCAGATTGTTGTGGATACAAGAACCGATGATGATAAATTGAAAGATTTCATGATGGAACATACCAGTGAGACAAAACATTCGCAAGATGCAATAGGTGCAGTGCCATCACAGATGATTAGCATTTGCCAAAGACAGGACGCTGACTTTCAGCAGGGACCAACTGATTTGGGAAAAGATGTCAAAGGGATATCAGTTCCTTGTCCAACCTCTCATGATAGAAGTGCAGAGGGTGGTCATGTAGCCACCACAACACAGAAGGCCCTAGATGATATTTCCCCTGACCAGAGAGGAGCACAATTTTCTCAGGATGTCTCAAAAGTACAAGATTTGAACAGCCATATGGTTTTGCAGACACTCGGCACTGTATCATCAGACACGCTAATGGGTCAGCACAGTGAAGAATCTATATGTGATAAAGATTACTCACTGGAAGTGGACTACCAAGCACTGCTGACATCATACTCTACAAATCTGTTGAACAATTTCTGGCATGCTGACAGTGAGAAACTTGTTCACCCGAAAAAAGGAACTAGGCTCGGATTGCAAGAAGCTCTTGGCTGCTCAATTCTACCCAGAAACTTGCAAGTTAGGCAGTTTCCAGAGGATGATCCAGTATCCATAACAGATGCTCTAGCCTCGGGTCAGATAGACCGAAGGACTGGGAGAGTGGTTGATATGAACTCAGGCACAGTGTTGACTTTACATGAGGCAATGAAACGTGGAATAGTTGTGGTGCAGTCTTTAGGCGACAAAGTCAGTGATGAACACATGATTGGCTGCCTGAGACGCGAGTTGGGCAGTGGCCTTGTTGATGTCATCACCTCTGGGACTGCTTCTGTATCTATTCAGATCATTGACAGACAGAGTGGAAAGGGACTTACAATACCTGAGGCGATTTCGAATTCTGTTTTTAATGCTGAAGAAGCTGAAATCAAGGACACAAAATCTGAGAAGTGGCTGCCCTGGGACGAAGCTGAGGAAGCAGGACTGCTCTTTGATTCCAAGCCCACCTCGCTCCATCAAACACTTCTCTCACCAAAGTTTGATCAAAACCAAGTAAGTTTTGTCAATCCTGCTGAACGCAACCAAACTCTGACCTTGTCTGAAATGGTTGGGAGAGGGCTCATTGATGTGTCCAAGAAGGAAGTACTTGATGTTAAACATGAAATATGGTTAACTGTGGAAGAAGCCATCTTTGAAGATATCTTGGACCCAGTGGCAAACACATATTATGATAATGTGTTGGAGAAATCAGTATCCCTAGCAGATGCAGTGGAAGTCGGCCTGATTAACGTTCATGCGGATTCGGACCCAGACATCACTTTCTCTAGCTTCATGAATGATCAGCCTTCAGCAATGGATGTTGATACTGACACCAACAAGTTCCCAATGTCAGTATATGAAGCACTTGATAGAGATCTGATTGATGACCTGACCAGTGAAGTTTTCGTTGGAGAGGACAGATGGTCATTTGAAGATGCTTACGAGGGGAATTTGTTAACACCAGACAGGACTTTTATTGTGGAAAGGAGCACAGGCCTCACGTACGATTTCAAAGAGTCGGTTGAAATAGGAATGGTAGATGTATCCTCTGGCTCAATGGTGGACACGTCATCAGGAGAACAGTTCACTTTGCCTGTTGCCAAATCTAAAGGCCTTGTCCGCAATGCCCCAAGACCATTTATGGAGCTGGCTACTGCCGCGGAATGTGGCATTCTGGATTTCGATGAAAAGAGGATCATCAATCCTCAGACCAAGAAGGCCATGACAATAACACAGGCTATTGCAGACGGTATTATAGATCCTGCTTCAATTTTGACCCAGCATGATGGCAAAGACATTACTGTACAGGAAGCTATCACAGACGGCATTTTAAATATTGACACTTTAGATATGTTATTACCAGGAGGGAAGCTGCAGTCCATTTCAGACTGCTTGGGGATCCCTAGATACCATAGCTCTCGTCGCAGAAGCTCAGTCATAGCGAGGAAATGCAGTCTTACCCTAGATGAAGCAATCAGTAGTGGTATATATGACCCTGTCTCTAATTCTGTTATGTCAAGAGAGGGTTTCTTGTCCTTGCCAAAAGCTCTTGGTGCCGGACTTATCCATGGTGACTCACTGGTGAGAGATCCCTACAGTGGTGACATTCTTTCTCTCAAAGAGGCTCTGGATAAGAGATTACTGGACCCTGATTCTGGAAAAATGATTGACTCTTCTGGCATACCTATTGCTCTCAACTTTGCCATGGAGAAAGGTCTCATTCTGAAGTCCAAAGCACCACTGCATTTATCACTTTCTGAGGCATTGGATGAAGGTCTCTTCAATGTGACAACAAACCAGTTTGTCAATCCTGATTCAAATGAAGAGATGGATCTAACAACTGCTTTGGATCAAGGCATTGTGGACATTGACCTGATCAAAGTAAGGGATACAAAGAATGGTGGCGTCATTTCCCTAGAAGCGGCTGTCGATCAAGGTCTCTTTGATCTTGATCAGGGTGTCTGTATCAGCACTAATGATGGGGAGCGATTCAACATTGTTGATGGACTCGATAAGGGGATCATAATAGACACAACAAGTCAACCTGCAATGTC
Source organism: Ellobium chinense (assembly GCA_033807755.1). NCBI lineage: Eukaryota > Metazoa > Mollusca > Gastropoda > Ellobiida > Ellobiidae > Ellobium > Ellobium chinense. The sequence continues at coordinate 339,547 of JAWQUT010000086.1, read as the reverse complement.
ATTATTGGAAGCCATTGATGAAAACCTTGTTGACATTTCATCATGCATGTTCAAAGACCCAGTGGGAGAGTACAGCATGACTCTTAGAGATGCACTAGAATCCAACTTCATTGATCGGATGTCTATATCAGTCAGAGACATTAACTCTAAAACTCTTTTGACAATTGATGGGGCAATAAACCAAGGCCTTATTGACCCGGCAACAGGAAGATTAAAACGCGATGGACATGAAGAGGGCATGTCATTTCAGGAAGCCTTTGACAACTGCCTCATATTTTCGGATGCTTTCGTCCAAGACAAGAGTTTGCTTGAGGCTCTCAAACAAGGCTTTTACAACTGGAAAACAGGGAAATTCATCGATCCTTCATCAGGCAGAGTAAGAAGCCTGAGAGACATGGTGGCAGAAGGGCTCATTGACCCAGACAATCTTCTTGTACTGGACAGCAAGAAAAAGAAGCTACTCACTTTCACTGAGGCTGTAGATCAAAAAGTACTGGACACAAAAGTGGGCATGGTTGTGGATACGGAGACCAATGAACTGCTGAACTTGAGGGAGGCAATGGACAGAGGACTACTGCAAGAAAACATCAAAGCTATTTCCTTGTCACTGCAGCAGGCAGTAGAAGCTGGTCTTCTGCAGAAGAATTACAATAAGATCATGGATCCTCTTTCGAGAAAATCATTGTCGGTGGAAAAGGCAATTGACATTGGACTGGCAGATGTATCACAACTGCTGGTCAGTGTGAATGACAATGGGAAATACATGTTCCTGGACGACGCCAGTCATGAGGGAATTGTATTCATCGATGACGATAAGTTGGTGTACTCAAGAACTGGAACATCATATGACTTTGTGACAGCATTCAGTGAAAACATTCTCATTGAGATCCCTAAAGGTGGCTTTCTTCTTGGTGACATATTGTCATCTGGGTTGTATGATGAGATCCATCAAAGATTTATCGATCCTTTCACTGGGAAGAAGCTCACTCTAGCAGAAGCTATCAAAAGTGGGGTTATCAATGAGGAAAAGCCCCAAGTGGCTGTCCCAGAGGTTGGCGTCTTTTCTTTGCAGCAGGCAATTGACAAAGGACTTATTGATCCAAACACTGGAAACTATATTGCTTCCAACACGCCACTCACTCTCACAGAGGCAGTTGGGACCAAACGTCTCCTCATTGCACAGCATAAGCAGACTGAGGAAGAGTTTAGAAGAAGCATGTCATCACTGGGCAGTTTTGAGCAGTTGCCGTCTCCTGTATCTGAACCATATTCTCCAGTTTCTTCTAAGTCCTCTATGACCAGAGATACGGAAAGTTCCATGGATGTTGACTCTTGCAGCTCAAGTCAGAAGGCTGTCAGTCTGGGCCGTGGATCTGAAGCCCTGGATGATATATCGAGTGAAGATGAAGATACCACCCTTAGCTGCTCAAGCAGTGTGGAGATTACATCGCGGAGAGACAATGTAACATCAACCACTGTAAATAAAGAATACATATATAGTGATGGTGAAGGACAAAGAGGTGAGAACTTCACAGCAGTTATTGACAGACAATCAAAACATATAAGTGTAACCGATGGCATTGAGTCAGATTTTTGTCAGACAAGTGACCATACCGACTCTGAAGGGGGGCCATTAAGCCAAGGCAGTAGGGGCTCTGTCACAATATTCACCAGAGATTTATCAAGGGAAGCATCTTCCATGTCAGATGACAGTCCATGCACCAATCAAAGACTCCCCGAGGAATTAGACGTCAGCTTCACAGAGAGTGAAGCATCCATTCCAGTGACATTTGATGCTGAGGAAGACGTTGCTAACTTGAGTCACAGAGCAGGTTATGAGAGAAGCCAAAGCTCCTGTAGTGATAGCATCCGTAAGCAAGCCAAAGAAAAGGTAGAGGCCTACCTAAAGGCTGAAAGAAGTCACAGCACTACGGATCTGGAGGATCATTTTGGCAGCTATGCGGCATCAAGAAGAGATGAACTTATGAGGGACTTGCAATCTCGGTGGAGCCCTCCTGCAGATGAATTGTCTGCGTCTCTTGACTCACTATTGCAGGATGCTATACGAAAACAGCTTATCGAAGAAAAGCCTTTGTCACTTTTCAACTCGGTGGAAAAAGGTGTGTATGATGATGTCAGTTCATACTTCTGTGATCCTGAAACTGGCAAAGTCCTGAATCTCAGGGAGGCCATTGATTGTGGACTTGTCAACGATGCTGTCAAAGAAGTCATTTGCTCGGATACTGAACAGCCCATGGCGCTCAAAGATGCAATAGAAGCAGGCATTGTGGATGCTGAGAGTGGAAAATTTCTAGATCATAGCACGGGAACAGTGTTGACATTGAAACAAGCAAGGGATGTTGGTCTGATATTTAAAGAAAAGTATAGCCCTAGAAATACTGTGGAAATTCTCGTGGAAGACATGTCTGACTCACAGAGCATGGGCAGGAGACAACTGGAAGATGCCTTTTCAAGTGGAATTTTGCATCGCTCCAATTCCCAAGTTATTGATCCAGACTCTGTCCAGGGTGTCACCTTGCGAAGAGCTGTCAGCATGGGGCTGATTGACATGAAAAGTGGCGACTTCAAAAACCCTCAGACGGGAGAAACAATGTCAGTTGCTGCGGCAGTGGAAAAAGGCTACATTCTCAGTCCCAAAGGACTTTCCTTATACAGTGCCGTGGATCAGGGCCTGTATTTCGAATTCTCAGGCCAATTCGTCCATCCAGCCACTGGCGCAATAGGATGTCTTCAGGACCTCATAATGGATAACGTTATCAGTGTTCAGCACCCAGAGATTAGAGACACTGTCCAGGAAAATATTGTAACACTTGGTGAGGCCATAAAAAAGAAGCTTGTAGATACACAAAAAGGCATGTATGTCCATCCAGGATCTGAGAAAGACATTAACTTCAAGGAAGCCATTTCTGCAGGTTTGATTGTCAGCACTACTCCTAGGGAGGGCCTGCAAGATCCATACAGATCACTTTCGCAAAGCCCTGTGCCTTTCTACAGGCAGGCTTCCCAGTCCCCGGTACCTAACGGCAGAAACACCCCAGTATTCTCATTGCAAGTGGGTAAACAGTTAACCCCAGAGCAGCAGAAACAAACCCCTCAAGGCCTGAAACCCTCATCAGGTATTACAAAGAGTGAAAAGTCACTTCTTACTCCATTTGCAGACCAGCCTGAACCCGAAAAGAAGCGAAACCTTAATGTGATTGTGGGTCAGAATATTCCTGTCACTACAAGTGGTGGACAGCCAGTACTAGCACCTAGAGCTGGACCACAAGAAGCTAATGCCTGGGCGACTTTCAAAGAAAATATCGCCGGTGACAAATTCGAGGTAAAAGCAATGTCATCACAGCATGAGAAGTCAGACACCACAACTAGGGATGGTCAGCAATTTGCTGAAAGAGTACAGCAGAAAACAAAAGACAGATCCACAATGAGAACAGGTGATGTGAGTAATGTTGATGATCATGTTAAAGAAAATGCACAAACTGGTCAGAAGATCACTGATATCAAAAATATTTCAGAGCAAAATAAATCCATTGTCAGCCAGTCTATCACTGACACCTCTAGCGCCATGAAACCACAGAATATGGAGGAAGATGATCTCCTAAATGGCTCAGGTTTTGATGATTCACAATCTTCTCTCAATAACGGAGTCATATTCTGCCCCGGCACCCGTGGAGAAAACGGTGATGTTGTAGATAGCTCAATGTTACCAACTGATCCGTTCAAGGATCAGACTATCAGCATGAATGTGGACGGAAGAAAAGTTGGTCAGATTGTCAGAAAGGATGATGACGTCAGCAGAGATGAAGCTGTTCGTACTCAGCACGAAAAAGGTGTAGATTCAAATGTTGTAGAGGGAATAGTCTCTCGTGGACAGAACGAGGGAATAAATGAAGCCTTACAAGAGCAGGTCACAACCATTTCATCTCATGCAAAGGTGACTGGAGCCACAACTTCCCCAGGCGCAGTCTCCAGCACTGGGTTGCATACCGCTGGAATTGATGTGTCTGGTTCAAATGTTCAATTGAACAGAGAGGCTGAGCACAGTAAGCCATCGGAAGCAGTCAGTGGCTTGAGTCAAGGGGTGGCGATGAAGAAACCAGTCAGGGTCACCTCTCAGCAGAATGATCTCAATGGAGACATTATGAAAGAACTAAGCGGAGGTCAGAAAGACAAATATAAATCATCCACATTCGAGCAAGCTCCAGGTGAAAGAGATGTGGCTCAGAAAGAGAGAAGTGTGCCACGTTCAGGCAAGGTTGATTCAGTATCAGACAAAGCAGATGCAGTGAAGCAGGGTATATCTGTTTCAGAGAAGATGAGACCTGAGGATGTATCTGATGCTGACAGACTTCCCTCTGGAATGAAGGCGACACAGCCTGTCATTAAATCGCGGTCAGATATAGAGCAAGAAATTCCTAGTGGGCAACCAGCCCATGGAGACTTCATGAAGCCAGTTATGAATGGGGAAATGTCAGAAACTGTGTCGAAAACCTTAGACACGACTAGCAGTCATGAAAGAGAAAGCCTCAAGGAAGGAACGGTGCAGGAAACACAAGAGACGAAATTGTCTTCGGTTAGAGATGTGTTCAGACCTGGTGATAATGCTGAAACATTACCTAATGGAGATGGTAAGCTTGGAACTGTAACACAAACAGCTCTTGCAGATAAGCAGCACATTGGGTCTGTAGAAGAACAGTATCGGAAAGGAGCACTGAAATCGGCCAGTCCAGCAAGTGGTGGCAGTGCAGTATCCAGCCTGACAGAGGCGTCTGCTGCCAAGAAAGATGACAAAGGAGCCAGACAAGATGACAAAGAAGCCAGAATGCCTCAGGTTGCTCCAGACAGCAATCAGCCATTGTCAGGAGTCTCACAACTATCAGGTAGTGGTGTCAGGCCCATAGTGAATGATCACTTATATACAGGGACGGTTAAGCATTCAGCAGATGAAGACTCAAATAGAGGAAGGAACTTTTTGGCTGATGGCCTTGACGCCAAACCTGTTACTTGTGCCATGTCATCTGACACAGTTAATGCTCATGGAGAACTTGATCTTGTTAAAGAACCTATCAAAGATCAACACTCTGGGGACAAGCATATCTCAGAGAGGAAGGGAGGAAAAGATGAAATTTACTCAGAACTCCCGACTTCAGGAGAAGATAATGCACCTCATAAGTCTGTGGGTTCGTCAGTGCCTATTCACAAGCCAATTACCCTAATTTCAACCACTTCTCAGTATTTCCCGAAAAGCAGTAAACAAGATGATGGAGTTAGTAGTAAACATGTTGATGGAATAACTAGTGGGCAAGTTCATGCCAAGCAGGCTGATGTCAGTCCAAGTGATAGCCAACTTTTGTCTGGCAAGCTGGATAAAGTTGAAGCTAAACCTGACGGCACACAAAACACTCACACGATAGATATGCATAAGGGTGTAGCTGCAGGAATCTCAGGAAAGGCTGGTGCTAAGTCTCCTACTACATTACAGACAACAGGCTCTGTCCCATCTGGACAAACACCTGATGAATGGGAGACCAGGGCTGATAATGTTCAAACTCAAACCCTAACCAAAATGAAAGACGTTAGTTCACAACCTGTCAGGTCGACAACACCTGATATGAAGTTGGAAGTATCTAAAGATAATGCTCGATTGACAGTGACAGACTCTAGCAAACAGACAGGCACTGTCATTTCAGCCACACCTGGTCAGGAGAGTGGTGACGCTAAGGAAAGACCTACACCAGTTGAATCTAGAGGCAAAGGAAAAGCTGCACTTGGTTCAAGCAGGCCAGAGCAGTCGGCTGATGAAGCTGGAGATGGCCTGAAATCAGGTGAAATTCTTGGGAAACAGCTACCTACCACTCACTCTGATCAAATAGCTGTCAAAGCACAGGACAGAGGTGGAATACAACAGATTGAAAGCACCAAACTGCCACGCACCATAGACGCCACCGGTGCTATGACTCACGATGATATGCATGATATATACCCTGAAAGAGATGGATTGACACAGACTGGAGCTTCTGGCAAGCAGCCACTCAGTGTTAGCTTTGTTACGCCGGAGCAGGTAGCTGACAAAACAAAGACAGGCGAGGGAGTGACATTGACTGAACAGTTTGGCAAACAACCAAAGACAGTAAGTTCAGCCTTACCTGATATTCCTGATGACAATATGGCACAAGTCAGACCCACAGAAATACAACCAGGAACTGAGGGTTCAGCCAGTCCCAGTCAAGTGGCAGCTAGTGCCAAAGGTGAATATGTGGGATCACAGGCTGAATCTGCTGGTCAAAAACCAACCTTGGTTGAGTCAACAACACCAGAGCATGGACTTGATAAGGGTAGAGGAAAAGATGAGTTAAGCCACAGTGCAGATACGACCAGCCAGCCAGCTGTGAGTGGTCAGCCCACATCCGGTCAGTTGCCAGACATGTCATATAAAAGAGATGAACTCACACAAGCTGATCATCTTAGTAAGCAAATGTCTACTGCTGGCTCAGTTTCTCATGGGCAAGTGTTTGATGAAACAAGAGCTGGTGAAGGCATAGTTCAGGACGCCACCGTTGAGAACAAACTCACAGTTGTCGGATCAACAGCACCTAAACAACCTGATGATGATTCAGTGGATAGAGATGGAATAACACATGTTGAGTCTATCAGCAAACAGCCATCTGCTGTTGGTTCAACTACACCTGATCAGATGGTAGGGAAAGCAGCAGGCAGAGATGGTTTGACACAGCAAGTTGCAGCCAGTGGAGGTAAACAAGTTGTTGCTGGATCAACCACACCTGGACAAGTGAATGATGAAGTGATGGATGGAGATGGCATGACAAATGTTGAGTCTGTTAGCAAACATCGAACTGCTGTTGGTTCAACTGCACATGATCAAATGGTTGAGAAAGAGATGGGTAGAGGTGGTTTGGCACAACAGGTTGCAACAACTGGAGGTAAACCAGCTGTAGGATCCACCATACCTGGACAGGTGGATGACAAAGTAGTGGGCAGAGATGGAGTGACAAATGTTGAGTCTGTCAGCAAACAACGTAGTGCTGTTGGTGCAAGTAATCAAGATCAAATGGTAGAGAAAGCCAGTGATAGAAAGGGTGTTACACAGCAGGTTGCAGCCACTAAAGATAAACCAGCAGTTATTGATGCAATCATACCTGGACAAGTGGATGAAGAAGCAATGGACAGAGATGGAGTGACAAATGTTGAATCTGTCGTTAAACTACCCAGTGCTGTTGGTACAAGGACACATGATCAGATGGTAGAGAAAGGAATAGACGGAGATGGTTTGACACAGCAGGTTGTAACAACTGGAGGTAAACCAGCTGTAGGATCCATCATATCTGGACAAGTGGATGATGAGGTGGTGGGCAGAGATGGAGTGACAAATGTTGAGTCTGTCAGTAAACAACCTAGTGCTGTTGGTGCAAGTATACAAGGTCAAATGATTGAGAAAGCCAGTGATAGAAAGGGTGTCAAACAGCAGGTTGCAACCACTAGAGATAAACCAGCAATTGTTGATACACCATTACCTGGACAAGTGGATGATGAAGCGATGGATAGGGATGGTGTGACAAGTGCTGAATCAACTGGTGAACAACCAAGTGTTGGTGGTGAAAGTACACCTATTCAGGTTGATGGGAAAGTAAAAGATAGAGATGAATTTAAACAGCAGATTGCAGCCACTGGAGGTAAATCAATTGTTGTTGGATCGACCTTACCTGAATATGTGAATGACGAAGCAGTGGGTAGAGATGGGATGTCGCATGTTGAGTCTGTTGGGAAACAACCATCTGCTGTTAGTTCAATTACACCTGATCAAATGAGTGAGAAAGGAAGTGGTAGAGAGGGTGTGACAACACAGGTTGCAGCCACTGAAAAGAAATATGTTGCTGAATCAACCACACCAGGACGAGGTGTAGATGAAGCAGTAGTTAGAGATAAAATGGCAAATATTGAGTCTGTTGGAGAACAGCCATCTGCTGATAGTTCAACTACATCTAATCAAAGGGTCGACAAATCATATGATAGAGATGGTGTGGCACAGCAAGTTGTAAACATTGGGAAGAAACTAGCGGCTGTTGGATCAGCTGCACCAGGACAAATGGGATATGAAACAATGGACAGAGATAATACGAGGCTTGTTGAATCTCTTGGCAAACAGCCATCTGATATTAGTTCTGTTACTCCTGATCAAATTAGTGAGAAAGCTAGTGAAAGTGAAGATGTTGCACAGGCTGCGACTATTGGAAAGAAACCAGTATCTGCTTTTGGATCAACCACATTAGGAGAAGTGGGTGATGAAGCAATGGCTGGAGATGGAATGTCACACCTTGAATCTATTAGCAAACGGCCATCTTCAGTTACATCTGATCAAGTGAGTGAGAAAGCCCGTGATGGAGAGGGTGTGACACAACAAGTTACAGTCTCAGGGAAGAAATTAGCAGCTGTTGGATCATCAGCACAAGTAGATGATGAGGCTGTGGAGAGAGATCGAATGCCTCATGTCGAGTCTATTGGCAAACAGCCATCTACTCTTAAATCAACTACATCTGATCAAGAGAGTGAAAAAGCAAGTGATAGAGAGGGTTTAACAAAACAGACTGCGCTTGTTGGGAAGAAATCAGTAGCTGTTATTGGATCAACCACACCAGAACAAATAGATGATGAAGCAATTGATAGACATGGAATGTCGCGTGTTGAGTCTATTGGCAAGCAACCACCTCCAGCTGGTACACTCTGGCATGATGAAATTAGCGAGAAAGTAAGTGATAGAGATGGTGTGACACAGCAAACTGTAACCCTGGAGAAGATACCAGAAGCTGTTGCTTCAGCCATATCAGGACAAGTGGATGATGAAGCTGCGGGTAGAGATGGAATAACACATTCTGAGTCGGCCAAGAAACGTCCAGTTGATATTAGTTCAACTACACCGGACCAAATGGTTGAGACTGATAGAGATGGTGTAACACAGCATGTTTCCACTTATGGCGGAAAACCAGCTGTTGTCGCTTCACCTGCACCAGGACAAGCTGGTGATGCAGCAATGGATAGAGATGGAGTGACACATGTTGAGTCCGTCCACAAACAAATGCCCACTGTTAGTTCAATTATACCAGAGCATGCAGATGATAGAGATAGTGTGACTCAGTCCCAGTCTAGGAAACAACCAACAACAGTAGGCACAACCGTCCTAGCTGCAAAGGTTGATGTGGTGCAGGACAGAAATGGAGTGACCAGTGTTGAATCTTTGGGCAAACCAGGGACTATTGTGGGATCAACAACACCTGACCAAGTTGTTCAGAATGCAGATGGTGAAGATGGACAGGCACAGATTGAACCTGTAGGCAAGCAACCAGTTGTTGGGCATGCAACTGTCCGCACTCAAGTGTCTGATGAATTAACGAGAAGAGATGGCACAACAGATTCTGAATTGATTGGTAAGCAGCCAAGTACTGTCAGTCCAAGAACACCTGCTCAAGTGGTTCAGAATGCAGAGCACAGATATGAAAAGGCACATGAGGAATATATGGGCAAGCAGCCACTTATTCCTGGCATGACACCATCTGAATCTGTTGGCAAACAGGCAAGCACTGCCGGCTCACCCTTAACTGATGAAACCATTGCCACAGCAAGTGGTAGGGATGAAGTTACCCAGGAATCCATTAGGAAACCACCAACTGCAGTGGACGCAACCGCCCCTGTTCCCATGGTATTAAATGAAGATGCGAGAACATATGTACAATCTGTTGGAAAGAAACCGTCTGCTGTGGGTTCTACAATTCCCAAACAAACAGCTGAAGAAGCAGCATATGAAGATGGAGTGACACATATTGAAGCTATCGGGAAACAACCAAGTGCCATGGATTCAGCCATCTCTGTTCATGTGTCTGATGAAAAAGTGGAATCAGGAAGAAAAACAGATTCTGTAGACAAACAGCCGCCCACTGCAGCTGCAGATGTTTCTGCTTATGGTACTGAAAAGACAAAAGATATGGTTAGAGATGGAATAGTGTTTGCTGAACCCACGGGGAAGAAAGCAATTGCTGTTGGTTCAACTGCCCTTGCACAGGTAGGTGAGAATGCAGAAGATAGAGATGGAATAACAAGTCTTGAATCTGTTGGCAAAAAACCAACTGCTGTTGAATCAGTTCCTTCTCAAACAAGTGAACGTTCTGAAATAGGAGAAGCATTAACTGAGGTTGATTCTCTTGACAAAGGGCCAACTGTTGTTCACTCAAAAACACGCGACCAGGCACCTGCTGAATCCAAAGTGAGAGATGGACTGTCACAAGATGAATTTGCTGGCAAAGAGCTGGACACAGATAGTTCATTAATTTCAAGAGCAGCAGCTGATGAATCTGTTGACAAAGGGAAGATGACCCAGGGTGAATCAGCTGACCAACAACCTTCAGCTCTAACTTCAGCAGTACTTGATAAAGCAAAGGAGGGAGTGAAGCAGGTTGTTTCTGGTGGCCAAAGACCAACCACTGTTGCTGCAAATGTACCCAGTCTCCCAGCAGAGCAGTCAGCTGCTGGAGATGGACTTACTCAAGTTGAATCTTTAGACAGGCCATCTGTGTCGACTGGTTCAGCTATGCCCCATCATATGGTTGAGAAAACACAGGATACAAATGAGCTAGCACACATTCAGAGCCGTGGCAGACAGTCAGTTGCTGTTGATTCTACCACACCAGGCCAGATTCCTGAGGAATCTAAGGTTGGAGAGAGACGTAGACCTGCTGAAGGTTCCACATTTATACAAAGTATTCAGGATGGAACTTCCACTGATGGAGAGATAGGAGAGGGTGCAACACACTCAGAACAATTCAAATTAAAGAAGAAAGATGCCACCAGTATTTCATTCCATGACAAAGCTGATGTAGGAGGTGAGGCTTTTGGTTCATCTCCAGTACAGCACATAGGAAAGCAACATGATATAGGTGTGAAACAAGATATGCCAACAGGTGATTCTGGCATCAGTGATACAGCTGGTGCATACAATCAAAATGTCTTCATGGAGCAGGCAGCCAAGAGTACGAGAGTTGGGTCAGAAACAAGAACAGAAAAAGCTAATATTGTACCTTCCAGTAATGACGAGGATACAATATCTGGAGTTGGTGTCTCAGGTACTGCTAAGGATACTCGTGTCAGCCAGATTAAATCAGATGCTGTGGGCAAAAGGATATCACCAAGTAGCTCTGATGAAAGGACTGAGGCGTCAGATGAAACTGAAACTTTGGATGTGAACTTGGGCAGAGAGGCTGAAATTCAGAGAGACAGAGACCTTAAAGGGAATGAGAGTAGTAAACAAAAGGATAGTATTTCAGACATTAATGTGGACATAGCAGGAATTCAGTCAACACAGGCTATCAAGAAAAATTTAATAGCACAAAATGGAAATGGAGTTTTAGATACAGTAGAGAGAGACAGTGATAGCTCTGCAGAACATCATCAGAAGATTGGTTTTGGTGCTTCTGCTGTTGGAGGAAAAATCATAAGCTCACAGAAGGATGTGGAGCAAGAGATCTTAGATAGGGACAGTGGTATTCACATAAAAGACAAAGTTGGAAGAGGAATTGAATTCACCCAGAATGAACCATACATTAGTGACAATGGTGGTGATGAGATGATTGATGAAAGCAGAAAAGTGGATTCAGTTGCAGTGATATCTCATGAAGGACAGAGGGAGACTGTGGCAAACATACCTGAAGCACAGGATTCTGCAATTCCTCAAGCATCAAGGAAAGCCACATTAGCAGCACAGAAGCAGTCTCAGAGCTCTGGAGAAGATGAGGCAATAGAATCAATTCTCATAGACAGGCGTGATTCCTCGACAGATAGTCCCAAAACTATTAGTAAGTCAAAGTCAGGCCATAGGGTTAGGTTTAAGGGTGTATCACCTGATGTGGAAGAAAGCTCAAGTAGGGAAAGTTCATTAAGTAGTGTAGGGAAAGAAAAAGAGGAATACAGTGAGAAAATGGCAGAGGATCCTAGCAGGAAACCTTCAGACATTGAATCAGACCAGCACAGAGAATCATCCCCCATGAAAGTATCACCAGAGCCAGCCAAGCAAGGTTCAGTGCAGCAAGAACAGATCAAGCGGTCAGGCTTCTCTTTGGAGCAGCTCCTTCCACCAGAATTATCAGCAGCTTCACATGATGAAGGAGAAGCTGGTACTCCTGAACTCGAGGCCCTGAGACTGACTGACAAACTCCTGAAGCTAAACTTGAAGGCTGGAGTGACTGCAAGAGACAGACGCAAGGTACCTTGCATGGCGTGGACGTGCATCATTTCTTTGGATGTGGCCTGCTGACCCATGTTTGCATGATGGAATGAAACTGGCTTTGATATTCGGTGTTCTGTGCAAGACTGATAGACATTTGGACAGACCCAGCACAGTCTTCTCCTGCCTGTCAGGTTTGCATGTGATTTTGCAACTGTGACATCAGACTACCACTGTGGAGGAAGTTTAACATCTTGTCCTAGATAGACATTAGACCAAGTTTTGTTTGCTTTAGCTCAGTTTTCTTATTTGCTTGGACTTCAGTGATGATTGCAAAGGATTTACTACTCAATGCCCAAGTGAGTGGGCAAGTTTGAACTTTGCATGTAAACCTTGACCACCTATCTCTAGGAGGAGAAATGCATGTTGTGTGCTGTGGATGACACGTCTTGGAGACTGGATTGTGACGTGAATTAACATTGATGTTGTCTTAACATATTCAGATATCAATTTACTGCACTCAGTTCTTATATGGTAACACTAAATACATCAGTGGGTTTATTATCAAGACTTCATCATTTACATATAGAACAGACGGCAGCTAGTCATTTGTGTGTGATATGGAATAAGTTTGTTCTTTTTATTTGTTGGCTTGTAACTTTTATTACTTTACGCATATGAAATTGTATTATGTTGTTTCATTTTATGCATAGTATGGAGTTGTTAGTGTCAATACCATACTATGTTTATTGTATTATTTAAGTATGGCTGGACATATGTGAGATTTTGAGTGTTGCTTTTTGCATCATACATGTCATGCAATCTGAATTATTTTATGCTCTTTGTTATAGATTTAGATTTTGTGTTTAAATGAATTACCTCATGTGAATTAAATATAATTTTGTTTTCATTTGCTATCTGATGCATGTCATGATTCAGTCATGGTTAATCAGTGCTCCTGTTTTTAACCGAAGTGTAAGATTTACATTGAAAATATACAGAGCCAAGCATGGTGGGCTATGCGCACATTTCCCTCCTCATTGCATCATTCATTTGTTGTTTCCTTACCTTCCTAACTCATCTGCATGATCTGTGTTTTGTGGTTTTCCCATATAACCCATAATCCTACAATAATTGTTCTTTTTAACAAGTATTTGAAACCCCTTGATTGAGGAATACTTCCTGAATGTAACAGCGTAGCTGTGATTTGCTAAAATAATCACAACAGATGGTTTTAATGACGATGATAACTGTAAGTTTCTTATCATACATCATTTAAGTTTCAGCAGTTTTTTTGATAGATAGTTTCAGCAATCTGCTGATATTCAAAAAGTTTCAGCAGTTTATGGATAGTCAAAATTTAAAAGTTGAAAGTAAGCCAAGGTATTCAGTTTTGAATATGAAAATATCTCTACAAAGCAAGTCATTTGATTTAAGCTAAAGACACCCTAAGTAAAACAAGCCTTGGAATGTCCTCATTGTTAACTGCATCTATCAATGTGTGTGGACTAAGTTTGGACTAACCATGTCACCATGTCTGTACCAGGGTCGTATGGCTGACTCTTATGACAAGCTGGTTCAAGACATGTCATCACAGCTTCAAAGACTTCAGGAGTTTGAACAAGTCCTGAAGGAGGACAGCCAGATGGAAGATGAAGCCTACAAGATCCAGAGCCAGCTAGAGGCTCACAAGGTTGGTTGATGTCTCTTGAATTTGCTTGGATGTTGTAAACTTATTTGTTTGCTGTTTCAGTATATCATCAATGTGGTATGAAAATGGTGGAAATCCGACTAGACTGCTTTTGAGCAAGGGTATTTTGTTATTCATGAGATCAAAGTCTATGTTGACATGTCAAAACATTAAAATGCACCAATATTTTCTTGCCAGATTGTGTTGCACCAATACAAACTGATCCTTTTTTGCATAGCCATAAAAAATTATTCCTCTGCTTTCTCTCAGAAGTATGAGGAAATGATTTAGGCCATTTTCATACCACAGTGATAATGTTGTGTTTTTGTATGCCATGTTCGGACTATGATCATATATTCAAAAGATTATTAAGTATATTTGCAGCATGATGACGACTTGTTTGCCTTTGTTTTGTATTGTTTATTTCAGAAAAATTGTGATGTTATGTGTTATTTGTGAAATATTTTGTTACTTGAGTATCAGCATCAAGAATTACAATCTGGCAGCTGATTTTCATTGAGAAGGATTTCTCTTATGCTCACCAATAAAGTTTATAAAGCAGTCGATTTGAAATCACACTTGATGAAGAACCTCAGACAAGTCAAAATATGTTCCACTTAGATAATGCATGAACATTAGAAATGCTATTATTTCATACTGGTATTCATCTTTCTTTGCTTATCTGTGTGCTCATGTTTAAATGTGATACAGTTTTATTTGAATGACTCTTAAACTTTTTTTCTTTTTTTTTGGTCAGTATACTCTACTGACACACAAGAAAAGTTGCGAACTTCTGTAGATATAGAAGGTCTAGGCCCCAGGTGTTTTATAAGGGATGTTTCATTTTGTGACCTGCCAAGAATGTTACTTGTCAGTGCCTGTAATAGATCTGTCCTTTGTCTGCAGGCAATTCATGAAGACATCCTGAGCCATCAACAACCCATCCTGTCCCTGGTGTACCAGGCTGAGCAGCTGACAGAACACTACCAGGAGGAACTGACACCAGAACAAGTCACAGATCTATCTGGGGAAGCTGCTGGCCTAAAGAAAGCACTTGAAAAGGTTAGTCTGTGGCTGTGAATCTGGTTTGAAGTCCTTCATGATGATAATTTTCTCCGGGGTTGCTGTGTGCCAGTCATTCATAGTGCCTCCAATGAATTTACAAAATGTATCTTTTGTATGCTAATACCCCTGTGTATAAGTTTGTTTCACGCCTTGTATGTGCTTGTAGGCATACTTTCATAGCAATACTAAATTTTAAAGTAAAGACGAAACTTGGCATTGTTTAGTCTTAGCTCAGCTTCTATCTAAGATTTTAGTTAGCTTTGTCAGTGCTTTGTAACTTTATCCACCTAAAAGAGGATCTGTTACATGTTATCTTATTTGGGGGGAGAACTCACTTCAAAAACATGAATTGATAATGCTTGGAGTAAACTGAAATCCTTGTGATCAGAATAATTGTACAAAGAGGACAAATTTCTTCTCACCAAGACATTATTAACAAGAAGTTTAATATCTGTACTTCTGATATCTGGGCTTGGGGTCCCATACCCTCCTGACTCCCTATCACACCTTGAAGATGAATGAGGTTATGATTTTTTTTTCCTTCTCTGCCAACAGGTTGTGAAAACCTCAGAGAGAAGGCTTAAGCATTTGAAGACTGCCACTGAAGAACTCTCTAAGTTTGAGGCAGAAATGGGCAAGTTCAACACATGGAAGGCCTCTGCTGACGGTGAACTTCAGAGGCAGGAGGAATGCCTTCAGAGGTATGTGATTATGTCTGTTGCGGTTGGAGAATGGTGATGTTATCAGCTCTAGCAGACATACTACTGCATTTGAA
The DNA here is from genome assembly GCA_033807755.1 of Ellobium chinense. Classification (NCBI taxonomy): domain Eukaryota; kingdom Metazoa; phylum Mollusca; class Gastropoda; order Ellobiida; family Ellobiidae; genus Ellobium; species Ellobium chinense. The sequence continues at coordinate 323,770 of JAWQUT010000086.1, read as the reverse complement.
TCATGTACATCTCATTTTGCTCCTTTCCATAATTAGAATGAGTTATGTTGTGTTTCAATAAGAATGAGTTACATTGTGTTTACCCATTTGACCCCCTTATCCAGGTTATAAACCTGTTCACTGTTTCCATTCTTAGAGATTTAGTAATGATGTGATCTCTATCTCGAGCTTTGGACAGGCCTTCATCTTTGTTTCTGCAGCCGGAATATAATTAGATATGATGATAGACCATACTTTTGTCTTTGTCTTTCAGATTTGAAGACCTGAAACCTCTCCAAGGGAAACAGAAGGAGCTATTAAATGACATCATGTCTCACCAGGCAGACATCAGATTCATGTCAATGTCAGTGCAGAAGTACATGGAAGAAGCCAAGGTAAATATTTCTTTCTGTTTATTAAAACTTTAGGCTGTCATCTCTCACTTTGTTGCCAAATTAACATCAACAGAAGCACATGAGAAAAGAAAATATGTCATTGTTTCTCAGTCTGCATTCTCATAAGTATGAAGAAATTTTTAGAGTGCATCTGGAAAATTTAAATCTAATCTTCCTATACATGTTTCAGATTTTCTAATGTTAGTAAATACTTAATGATGTTCTTCATGGTTTTGTGCCTGGGGTGATCCTGCTGTACTACTTCATCTTGCTGTTTTTTGCCAGCTGTCATGATTGTTTTTCAAACACAGTTTACAGTGTTTGGAATATTTTTGTCTCTGAATGTTTGTAAAAGAAGATATTTTATGTTTTATATTGGACTTGATGCTCATTCCAACACAATTCTTTGAGAGGCTGAAGAAATTAGAAAAGGATCACATATGCTGGGGCCTTTTAAGTAAGCTTGCTCACAGCTTGGTTCCTACGCAATGATTGATAAGAAATGACTTTGTTTCTTCATCTAGCTCCACAAGTTGGAAGTGGACTCATTCCGTGCTGACCGCCAGAGGCCTGCCCGCAGCAGTTTGATCAGTCTGGATCATGTGGCTGCTGACAATGTCAGGGAAAGGCTGAAGGAGGTCTCAGAAGAATACTCAGACTTGAAACACAGGTAAGATCTAGTTTTGTACTGTGCCATGTTTTGGCTTATATGTGAGAACCTTGTAAGGGTTGTGTAATACCGTAGGACTTCATAGCCACCAGCCTTATGTACTCAATACAAAAAAAAACAACTAAATGAAAGTCTCACATATTAATTTAAATGTTGTGGTACCAAGTCTGTTATTTTCTTTATCATATTTTACTTATGAAATCAAGCACCTCACCACCTTAAAGTAATGAATAGGTCTCCTGGAAATAAGTATTCTGAGATCCTAATCTGACAGAAGATTTGCTTTAAGTAATCTATGAGATGGGTTCCGTCAGAGACTGTCTTTTCTTTGATAATCAAAAATGTCGTTACCTCTGTCTGAAAGGCAGAATTGATCATTTATTGTGATTGCTGCCTCCAATTCATTGACCTTACTACCCTCAGGTGTTCTGCCTTTGGTGACCGCCTATCTGAAGTGAGCTCCAAGCAAAGGGGCTTCAATGATGCAGCCTTCAAGATGCTCTCCTGGTTGGCAGATACCGAAAATGAGCTTGCCTCTATCAAGGAGGAGAGTGGCTCACCAGAACCTGATAAACTTCATGGGCAGTTGGATCGCATCAAGTCCCTGAGCAGTGAGGTGCTGAGCCATAGTGTTCTGATGGATGATGTTCGGAAGAAAGGACATGATCTCACCAATAGCCTCAGTGGCATGGCAGCAGACAGACATCAGGTGGGATAATTGGCAGTGTTATACTTGTTGTAGTGTTGGGTTAAGTGGAGAGCATTTTCTGATGATGGCTTGTTTTAGGTGTTGGAGAATAAGCAATCTCTTCTATCATATATCAGTATTAAACAACTTATCCCATTATAAGGCAGTATTACTGCTGTGTCACTGTATTGATAAATACAGTACATATTGCTGATAACTATTTCAAGGAATGTGTAAGTTTTCAGCTTTCCAGCTTTCAGTTTACTGTTATATGAATTTGTTCTAGAGAACAATTTTGACTCTAATTGCTGTGTCTCCAGTCTTGCTGTCGACTTTTCACTATTAATTTGGTTTGTAGGTGTGAGCTTTTATTTGTATGCACAGCCATCAATTCACTGTACTATGCATCCATCTGAAACAGGTTGAGAAACTAGAGAAAGATGTAGAGGAACTTGATGCCCGTTACACCAATGTTAACGAGGCAGTGAATGCTCAAGCTAAGTTGCTCCAAGCCACCATCACACAGTCCCAGGATATCCAAGGAGCAATCTCAGACATTGAAGCCTGGCTGGACTCTGCCCAGGCTGCCTTGGCCTCACAGCAAGCCATCAGCCTTGAGCTGCCCCTTATTGCCGAGCAGGAGCAGCAGTTCAAGTTTGTGGCAACTGATGTCAATAGGTAATATGAGATATTTTCTCTTGCTCACCTATGTTAATCTAGGCTGGGAGAACTCCTTGGTATTGTAACATAATCAACAACATGGTGCAGTTCAAGAATCAGTCACCAGATTTGGTAACCTTAAACAATTTGTCATTTAATTATATCCTTATGTGAGGAGTTCATTGAAGAACGTGATTCTCTACAATTTCAGTAGATTCATGAACATTAATTTATTCTAAGCTTGCATTGAACAAGTTTTTTAAACTGTCAATTCCACTTAATCGCAACTCCTCGGGAGCATGGAAGACGTTGCAATGAAGAAGAATCGCAGTTATCCACTGATTTTTAAGTATAAATATAGCATTTTGTCATGCAGAAGTGTTTCAGTTTTAAAAATAGTTGTGATTATCTGCATTGCAATTAAGCTAGAGTTGATTGTATTTGTAAATTTGTAATATCAGTCTTTTCTGTGCTTGAACTGTGTGACACTCACATATTTTATTGTTTATTTCCAGTCATGGCGACAGTGTAGAATCTATCAGGCAGGCTACTCATGACCTCATCAAAGCAGGTGACCTTCATATGGCCAAAGCTCTGGAACAAAAACTGGGTGATATTGAGGATAGGTTTGGCCGCATCAGGGAATCATGTGAGGAGAGAGGTGATGCCCTCAGAGATGTCAGTGGGAAGCTTCATGATTTCCATGACAAACTGGATTCAACTCAGAACTGGTTCCAGTCAAAGATGGATGACCTACATTCAAGTGATTTGAACAACCTTCCAAGTGAAGAGGCCTCACAGCAGCTTGAGGTTATTGCCAAAGACAAGAAGAGGAAAGAGGAGGATATTGTGGAGTTGAAGGGTGTGGCCAAGGAGCTTCGTGAAGACCCGCGAACTGGAAGCCCTGCGGCCATCAACAAAGCTGTCTCAGACTTGGAGAAGACAGCTGCAGAGTTTGATGCAGCCTTGAATGAGAAGCAGGCAGACATTGCCCAGAAAGAACAGTCCATGAACGAGTTTGAACATGCTAAGACAATGATGTTACTATGGCTTGCGCAGATGGAAGCCAGAGCAGACGAGTTTGAACCTGTGGCCATCGAGGTGGACATTGTGGAGAAACAGATAGCTGAATTGCAGGTAAGAATTGTTGAGAACATAACAAACAGAACTTGAGCTACTTAATCTTAGGGCAGGTTGTTTGGAAGGAGAGAGGACAACATTTGTGAGAGCATTTCGATCATAAGGAAGCTTGATTTATCTTACTTAGTATATGTATTAGATTAGTGTGATATAGATTCTCAATATTGTAACAAGAAATGATATATATGTAGCACCATGATTGCTGCTTCACCTCACTAATGTGTAACTATTACACTTTATTTCGTGTGATTTCAGTCAATAGTCAGCCTTAGAAATCAGAATTTTTTACACAGCTTTATGAATGTCTTCAGCTGATGTGCTCACTGGTTTATATTCATCCATTTTCAGCCTATGCTAACAGAGTATGAAGAACATGGACCCAAAGTAGATGAAGTAAATGACCTGGGCAATGCTCTTGAAGCTCTGACCAGCTCAGGAGATCGACCACTCAGCCCCATCCGACGTCTTGGTCGTAAGTCTTGCTCTCTCTTCACAGTAATAACCATCAGTAGATAACCACCTTCCTCTTCACCCAGTTGTAGTCAGGTGTCATGTTGGTTTGGTCTTTCTGGATTTTTTTTTTTTTACCTTGGGTTGGCATTCCACACATTCATATTTTGAGTCAGTGAGTTAAGACTCAGTTAACCATTGTAATAAATGGATTTATGAGTTAACCTCATCACCTTTATATTCAAAAATAATTTAAGAGTTAAGTTTTAAAAAGTAACTGTTGTTTAGTCACACACTATGTCAATGGTGTCATCATATATTCATCACTCATTTGAGCACTTAACCCCTTTGCACATTCTCTGCCTTTTGATTCTTTAACATGGAATGACAGACAAAATTTGCATTCTGTTTTCTTAGTTTTTAGTATTCATCATCTTTTGGAGAGAGGTTATTTCCTCAAGTCGCATCGATCTAATGTTTGGGAGAAGAAACTGTAGTTAGTTAGTTTTCTTTTCTTGTTAAACTGCTTCTTTGCATATGTTGAGTAGATAACCCTGTAGAATTATTTTGCAGTAAGAGTTTAATGTTTTCTATTTCCTGCTTTGACAGAAATAAAGCCAAGGAAAAATTTTAAAGCATTTCAAAACCACATGCATTACTTACTGTACTTTTGAATGATGCTCCCCATAAGAAATATATCTTTCTGTTCTTTTTTTACTCTTCTCACTGACACCCAATTTCCTGTCTGTGATTCCTTGTTTTGCCCCTCCTACTCCTCCTGTTTGCACCTTCTGTAGGCAATCGCAGAATCCCAGGACTGACGTCCCCTCGCCTGCGAACCCCCTCTCCCACCTTCCCCATGTCCCCCACTGCCATGAAAACTTCCATGTCCAGCGAGTCCAGTGGGGTGAGCAGTAGAAAAAGCTCCTCAGAGAACATACTGCTGGATGGTAAGAAATCCTCTGTGTTATGAGCTTCCTTCATGATAATCCCCGGCGTCTTTCTTTTGACCGTGTGCTTTCCACCACGTGTGAACTTTGAACAGCTTTGGCATGAAAAGTCTGCAGTTCTCCTCCTCATTAAAAAAAAAAAAAATTCACAGCTACATCTAAACTCAATTGTAATCAAGTTTTTCTCTTTATGGTGGTGACTGGCTAACAGTAATTTTCAGTTTGAAATGTGGGTGCAGAATCGAGAGCTTAATTTTTTTAATTTTTTAAGCTTTGTTGTCATTGTTTTTATGTCTAACTTACTCAAGATTGCTCAGAGAATTGAATTTGTAGGCTCAAAAATGATAACACATAGACTTCTCTGTTTTAAGTAAACAGAAGAAATCAAGATAACAATTTTGTTATGTTATCCATGGATTAAAGCACCATTCTTAGTACTTTGTGCCAAATCTCCATTGTCCTGTGTTACCAGATGTTGTTCACCTTGTGGCTTTAACACTTCCCTTCAGATACAAGATATCAAAACCTGAATATAATTATTATACAATATGTCACTATAATATGGTTTAGCTATATCCTCTGACTAATGCAAAACTGAATGTATGATGTTTGCAATTTGCCATACAATCAGTTAATTTTGAAGTTGGTCTTCAAGAAACTAAAATTTTAAAGAATATTCTGCTTTTAGAATTTTCCTACAAGAAAATGCTGCACTTTTTTAGAATGATACTGTTATTATGCAGAGCTGCTTTATGGATCACATAACATGGAAATAAAGAAAACATTTGTTTAAAGCTTTTGCACTTCAGTTCTTACACGCAGTGGTTTTTAGCTTTGATCTGTTGTTAAATTTTCAGTTTTTGTTCTAACCAGGCAATTCTCCAATATGTCATAAAAGTTATCATTTGTTTTGTTTTGTTTTATGTTTCACTAACTTAAAATTGTCATATTTTGTTTAAATTTCTTAGTTATAGAATTACAATATTCTTAGGCTGTTTCAAGTACACTCATTATATGAAAGATTATAATGTCTTATGACATGGTATCTTAATGAATACAATTAATATATCAATAAGATTTACCAGAGACTCTCCAGAAATTCAGAGTTTTCATGTTTCATAAAGCCATGACTGGTGTTTTTCAGTTTTCACAAATTCAGGTGAACTGTGAAAATAACCATCACATTTTTGTGCTTCTTTGAAGATCTCACTTTCTTATTCTGTCGGCATGCATGTCTGTGTACTCACAACTTCATTTTCATTCATTTAGCCATGCATGTTATGTTAATACCACACACGATCTTAGTATGAAAACTTAAATCTATCACTCATGATCAAGTAAGTAGCCATCTTGATTTATCACCCAAATCTTTTTTCATCTGTCATTTAGTAGCCATTGCACTAGCTCACAAAGTTTGGGTGAAGATTATCTATAACTATTGAATATTTAATAATAGTCATATAAATGAATAGAAGTCTCTAGAGATGGAATAGTCAGTTCTTGTTTTCATCTTATTTACCTAGAGATATTGTGATCGGCTAAAGTTACAGTTTCTTTGGTCAGGTACTCTAAAGTTCTGACTACTTAAAGGGGATGACTGGATGAATTCAGAGTCACCCATGTGTCACCTTTTGCGTCTGTTTTGAAGGGGTTTTTTTTTTGCCAAATTTTTGTAAAGGATTATTAGAAGTTCTGATTTTTGGGGATATAATAATCAGGTTTGAAGACAAAGAAGGTATGTTGGTGCCTAATATCTAAACTTTGTTCTCTCCCTTGATGTGATACAGACTTGTCACCAACTCAGCAACAGTTGTTGGACATTAACCAGCGTTATGAGATCCTGGGAGAGAGACTGGGTGAACGCCATCAGGAGCTGCAGAATGTCCTGGCAAACATCAAGACATTCTTGCAGGACATGCAAGATGTTCTCTCCTGGCTTGATGTCAAAGACAGTCAGATGAACAAAGCAGGCACTGGTGGTATTCCAGCCAATGAGAAGGCAGCCAAGAAGAAACTGCAAGAACATGAGGTAATAATTTTGGTGTCTGCTTCACTGGCTGTGAAGTGGAATCTGTGGGTGATGGGGATAAGCAAGAAATATTTTTTATGAAACAGCAACTACTTCCTTATGCAAAATATATATGCTTAACTGAGGATAACCTTAATAACATCACTGTGGTAATTTAGGAATAGAAACCACAAGCTGCTTCTGGTGCAAAATATAGACAAGCTTGACTGAGAAAGTGAGAAAGAATGAAAAATACTACAAGAGTAGAAAAGGATTCTCATCTGGTTTAATAGACAAGTAAAGAAAATAGGGACAAGTTATGGTAAAGAATTGCTGGACGTCGTATCCTGTTTGACATATTTCAGGGATATTTTTGCAAAATTACTTACATGTCAGGTGCTAATTTAGTAAACGGATCTTCTCAGGCATTCCACCGAGAACTGTTGGGCAAGGAGGGTCTGGTGGAGGACATTCGTAAGAAGGCCCAGGAGTTGTTGAAATCAAGACCTGGAGTGCCAGGACTGGATTCCTTGCAATCTCAACTGACAGACCTGGGTAGGTCTTAAGTCTTGGATATTATCTAATGGGAACCATCAGTGGGCCCTCCCTTTGTTCTGTTGGCTGCATGTTGACAAATCAGTAATCATCTTCCGCCTTTCATTTTTGCTTTTATCTTAATTTGGCTTTTGTTCTCATTCATATCACAAAGTGTGGCAAATTTGGCACCTCTCTTAAACATTGTGAGCATCTTATATAAACCTTGCTATGCCACCTCCGTCTACTTGGAAATGTATTGCTGCATCATGAGTCATCATCTATAGGATCTTTTGACCTATCTTTTTGAAATAAGCTCTTACTTGTGTCAGTTTGGCTCTTCTCATTGATTTTACAGTTTATGGCAACTTTGATATGTCTTTTCAAGCGTTTATGAAAAAGTTTAGTTCTGACATCAAACAACTATGATTGCAGTCTTTGCTGCTGCTCTTTTCAGTTTGATAATATCCATTTATACCCTGAAAGCTTAAAGGTACGCCATCAAAACACATTTGAAGTAAATGGTTTGGCTTGATTATTTCAGATGACAAATGGCACGGTCTGCGAGCCATGTCTGAAGAAAGACGAAAGGGTCTTGAGGATGCCGTCAGTGACCTGAGGGACTTCAGGGAGCACGAGGAACAACTGGTCAAGTGGTTTGGTCAGAAAGAGAAACTGATGGATGTGCTGGGACCTGTAGCCATGGAACCATCATTGATCAGGAGTCAGATGGAGCAAGTCAAGGTTTGTAATAAGTGGCAAGAAGGCATGGTTGAGAGAACTCTATATATCTTGTTAAATTCTTGGACATATATGTCTTTGTAGTTGAAGAATTACCGGAAATATATTTCTAGGATCTTTTCCCTGAAGTACTGTATCAGGGTTGACCTGCGATCTTGATAACCATAGATATGTTATAGAAACTGTTCATTCTAGTTAATAGGTTGAATGGTCTCAGCCTTAACAAACAGAGTAACTACCTCTTGCTGTCTTTCTGCCAGTGTATATCCTCTGTTGTTTGCCCATGTGCCACAATTGTGGTCTGGGTTACAATTTAATAAACTCATTAAACTTGCTAAACTCTCAGTCATGATTCAGTAAGCTGGAAATCTAATTTATTAATGTAGCCTGTGATCTGAGACTGACAATCAGGCTTGTGTTGATATCCAAATTTAGCTGTATCCGTGGCCAACACACCACCCTCAGAATTAACCAACACTTTATTTTAAGGTGGTTTCACCTCCTACTTGTTTCAAATTTCCAGGTGTTGAAAGAGGAGTTTGCAGCTCAGGAACCTGTCTATGACCAGTTTGTCAACTCAGGCCACTCCATCATGGACTGGTGTGAGGCTAATTCTTCTGACAGTTCTGCCATCAGCAAACGCATGGATGCTGTTAGCAAGTTATGGAACAAACTGCAGGGTAGGATTCTAGGATTGTTTTTCAAAGTCATTATTGAGTTGTTTTTTGTTTTTTTTTAAGGCTTGGAGTTAAAGAAAATATTTGGTTAAAAGAAAAAGTAAGCAGTTTTGACCTCTGCACACAAGATGCCATTGAATATATATATATCATTTGCATGCTGGTGGTTTTTTTTCACAAGTGTTCATGATTCCAAATGAAACTTAACTGCTGAGGAATGAGATGTCTCAAGCTTAATATACAATTAGTGGCTGGACTAACAACTTATTTCAAACTAGAAACTATATGGTATATAGCTTATGAAAATAATTCTCTTTTGTTTTTATTATGACATTTAGATTATTTGAGCCATAGGTGCGAGATGATTTTTCTGTGGTGTTACCAACAGGCCGTTTGAAAGACAGGGAGAAGAGCATAGATTCTGTGCAAGGTCTGAGTGGAGAGTTCTCTGGCCTGACCCGAGAGCTGGCCAACTGGCTGGGAGACTTCAGTGACAGGATTGACCGACTGCCCAAGGTCAGCACACAGCCAGACAAACAAAAGGCCCAGAAACAGGAGATGCAAGTAAGTTCTATAGATAGTTCTTTCAGGGAATAAATTTTCAGTATTTGCATCTAATACCTTGAAGGGTATTCATGATGGTGAAGGGTTGGAATGCAAGATTTTTTTACATTTGTCCCGAGGATAATCACATAAACTATGACTTACTCCGCAATGTGAGCTTATTCTCCTTCACGTAGCGCACTGCCCAATGAATTTTCAGCCACTTGTCGTGTGATATGGTTAGTACAGAGGATTACATTTAATTGCAGCTCCTCGGTCGCCAGAAGCAGAGAAAAAGGTGTGAAAAGGATTTTGATTATCCAGTGACTTTCATACTGGAATACAGTGTTTGTTCATTGTTCATTGTTCAGGGTTGCAACATCACTGCACTCCGGGCAACCATATAGGTGCTTCGTTCCCCAGTCCAGGATCCAGCGAAGAGTCCATACACTGATAGTTCCCACAGTGTTTCATTATCTGAAAAATATTGCAATTATTCAGAGCTTGCAGTTATATAGAATCAACTGTACTACTTATATAGATTGCTATCCCAGACAAACAGCTGTCTGCTCTTTATTATATTAGTGTCATTCGTGTTTGTCCCAGGCCCTTGAGGAGGAAATGAGAGATAAACTACCTCAGGTAACTAAAGCCAAAGACTTGTGCCGTCAACTGTGTGACCAGACAAAGGACCCCGCTACCAAGTCAGACTTACGGGCCAAGATGACAGCCTTGGATAAAGATCTCAATGACACCATGAAGAAACTTGGTAAGAGTTCCAATTCTTTTAGTTCAGAGAAGACATTTTTAGTATGATATCATTTCACATGTTGCATATTAATCAAGTCAGTTAATTATTGCCTCACGTAAAAGTTATATGAAGACTCATAATGTTTCAGCTCTTCTAACATGCAATAATTGGTAGACCTGTTTAGAAAGCAAAATTTAGAAAACATGCAAGTGTTACATGAAACCATTCTACATGATGATTATGGAAGGAATATTATAAACAGCATATTTGTATAGTGCAGCATATTTGTATAATATCACAACTGCTGGTATATGATATTCAAACATTTTCTACATCTGAACCGTATTCACAATGTCACTTAATAAAAATATTGACTATGAACATATCTGCAGACCATGTGAGGTAGGTTTAAGAAAATGATAGCAGTTGTACTGTCATGCCATTTCAGAAGCCAGAGCTGATGCCCTTGAGGAAGCATCTAAAGCAGGCAAGGAGTTTACTGACAACTGTAAACAAATGCTGGACTGGATTCAGACTACAAATGCTGTAGTTATGGACTCACCTGCACTGACCAGTGACTCAGATCTCTTACAGAAACAAGCCATGGAGAACAAGGTAACACGCTTGTGCTTTATGGGTTTCCTAGAAACAGTTGCTGCATATTAGCATTCTGGCACAGGTTCTAATTTGACTTAATTGATACTGCTCTAAGCAAGAAAAGATGAGGGAACGTTGTCATATAAGCCAAGGGCAATGTAAAGCTATCCTTTGAAAACAGTATTATTATCTGATATAGTTGTCACATCTGATGAGTATTCAGGAATGATTAATCGTTAAATGTGTTTAGTGGGCAGTCTTATGAAACATTCACAGGATAGCGTGATCTGACGATTTGTAAGTGCAACCTGAGCATGATAAGTTATGTAAGTGATTGCTTGTTGTGTATTGCTTTAAAAAATCTTAATTTGGCTATATTTTGATTTAACATATTTTTATATTAAGCTTTATATATGTATTCTTAAGTTAATGTTTGTCATAGTCAATAGGATTAGTATGAAAATTAATTTGCTGTATGAAGCATAGTTATGTAATATTGCAAACTACTACAAAGGCAGTAAGTATTAACAATTTTATTTTCAGGCTCTCAAACAAGACATCAACCTGAAAGAGCCTGAGGTTCGTAGCCTACTGGACAAGGGCAACAAATTTGTTCATGAGGCCTCACCTACAGCTGAAACTCGAGCAATCAAGGACACTCTGAAGTTGCTGGATAAAGAGTGGGGAGAACTGAAAGAAGCTGTTGGAGAAAGAGAAGACAAAATTGGGTCAGCGGCTGCCAGTGCCCAGGCCTACCAGCAGAGTCTTGAAAAAATGGCTTGGTGGTTGGGCAATGCAGAAGAGAGGCTGAAGAAGATGAAACCAGAAGGCTTAGATAAAGCCAGCATTGCTGCAAAGATTAAGGAAGTGCAGGTTTGTGCTCCTGTGACTTCTTTTTTCAGTTGTCCTTTAGGACAGATCGGGTGCAGAATCTATGAAATGTCATAAGTTTTAGAGTCAACAGAAGTGATTTGTTCTTAGGGACTAGTTTGATAGCCATGTAAAAAATATACATGACAAGAATGTTATGTTTAGCAAAGATGGGGTGGGAGGTAAGGAAAGAAAGTTAAAACTCTTTAGTAAACTAGACTGCTTTAATTCTTCAAGGCATTTTTATATTTGAATGGTGGATTTCACACTCTTAACTTCAAGCTGAATTTACAGGATGATTGAAGATATTTAATTTTCAATCATTACTATTTCAGGCATTGCAGAATGAGTTGTTGAAGAAGTCTCATGACCATGATAACTTCAACAAGGCCGCTGATGCCTTACTGGAGACTGTGGAAGATCCCCACCATGAACTGCGTGGTCAGGTGGATGAGATCAACAGGAGATGGGATGCCATCAGCACAGGTGAGGTCTTCAGTATTACATTACTTGTTTTATTTTATGTGGTATTCTAAATGGCCTGTCAGATTCATTCAGCCAGATCTAATAACAGAATGTGGAAACCACCAGGGTTGGGCAAGTTCACCAAAAAAGTCAGATCAGATCAAGATCAGATCATTATGGGAAAAATGCCCTTAGATCCAGGTTAGCTCAGTTCATGGAAAATTATGTATTTTTCAGATCAGCTCAGTTCACCTTGATTTTTGCTCAGATCAGATCAAGATCAGATCAGTTCATCGGAGCAGAATGAGAAACTTACTTCATGATATGAGGATAAGCACTTTGCCGCAGGTGACAACCAGCAGGCAGCAAATCTACAATGCACATAGTATAAATATAGTATAACAAAGCCCAAATCAGCATTTAAATNACGTGGACCAGACTGTCCAGACATACAAAACTGTAGCCTACTAACGTACATGACCAAGCCGAACAATGGCCATCTGACCATCATCTGGCGTCATCAAAAGAATAGTCGCGCGCCGCAGTCCAACGCTACAGACAGCCTGGCGCCGCCGCTGGATACCGGGCAGCGGGTGGGTTGGCAGTGGCGATAAAGACGCAGTCGATGAAAGAATACAAAACGTGCGTTCTGTTTGCCTATCTAAATTACTAAAAACATATTCAGTACATTAGTCTTTCAAAGCGATGAACAAGGTGTACTTCTGACAAGATATTCACCTTAATCATTCCCCAATCCAACTCTGCTAGACTGAGAGAGAGGCTGCGGTGGACTGGTAACCTCACACATGGTTACATCGATGTGAGTAACAGCCGTAACAGCACTGAACTGGTCCGGGAGAAGTTAAGGTTTCACACACTAAGGCAAAACGTTGTAATGTCAAAATTTGACCGACGAAGACTTTGAGGGGTGGAAAACGCCGCCTTTTCACTCGCCCCGCTAAAACAAATCGGCATTCAGTCGGTTCTGATTTTCGAAGTCGATATGAAGTTGTGAACTGAGCTGGTATGTAGTTAGAAAACTCCAGATCAGATCAAGATCAGATCAAACAGCCAAAATAGGTATATTTCAGATCAAGATCAGTTCATCTAAAACAGCTGTTTAGCTCAGATCAAGTTCACGTGATCTGATCTAAGATCGCGATCTGAGATCATTTGATCTCAGATCTGCCCAACCCTGGAAACCACATGAAAAATGATAGGTATGATCCAGATTTGTCTACTTTGCTTTTGAAATGTACTCTTAGAACATTTTCCACAGCTGTCATGCCAGAATTCAATGTGTTCAACCCAGATAAATTAATTTGAATCAGGAAACTTGGCAGATTTTTCAGTAAGAGCTCGGGAGTATAATGATTTGGAATACTGAGAAAAAAAAAAGTATTTGTTCTGTTTGCAAGGTCTTCCCATGATGTCCTCGTTCATATTGAGAGGAGGGGTTATGGTAGTACGAAGAAGACTTATTAAATCCAACTTTTGAATGCAAAATGTATGAATATTAAATACAATTTATTATTGGTAATGCTACATCAAGTGTGGTAATCATTGTTGTCTTTCTGACTTGTGCTCCAGATCTGAGTGATAAAGCCCAGCAGTTTGAGGATCTACAGGGCCGCCTTGCTGAGGTAGATGACAATATGTCAGATGCCAAACATAGCCTCACTAGATGGGAGGACAAACTGGCAGCACATATGGACATGGGCACTGCTGCTAGAGACCCTAAATACATTGACAAAATCAAGGTAGGCCAGTTCTTTTATCACATGTCTTCATTAGTGAAGTCTGAACACATCACTTTCTTTGTGCTTTTCTTAACAGCTTAGTTTTTTGTGGATGTCCAAATCCATTCTTGCACTGGACGGCAAATATTTTGCAAAAATTTAAGGTACACCATTACTCTTTAGGGTCATTTGCTCATGTAATACCACATCCATCCCTATCCTTGAAATTCAGTAATTTGATGCAAGAAAGTATTAGTGGTCATGACCTGTCTCATCATAGAGAGTGAGTCCTTTATGTGTGTGGTGACTGACATAAAAATTTTACAGAAGCTGTTGACATGGATGTTTAGTGGTCATGGAGCTGTGGGAAATGAGCAGACAGGAGAAGTAAGGTCATAATTAGGTATACAATATATTGGTATAAGCATACATTAGATGGGCTTATTATTTCCTCATTGAAAGGAAATGAATCTTCAGAGTAGCATATATGCCAATTATTTTAACTTATTCTTGCCTATTTATTCCCCGATGTTCTTTTATATTTATGTAATTCTTCCATTTGCATTTCCAGGCTCTGCAAGACGACATCTCAGGGCTGGACAATCAGCTGGACTATGTTGATGGTCTGTTGGAAGGAATAGACCTGAGTAATGATGTTGACCCCACTGACCTCCAGAATGAGGCGAAAAACCTCAGGGACAGGCACGAACAGTTGCAGAATGAGGTTGCTGAACTACTCTCCAACATGGAGACTGGCTCTTCCATTGTCGGCCAATTCCAGGTATGCGTATTGTTTCTTAAATGCAAATTCAATCCAATCTTCATTGTCCCTAATGTGGCTAACAGTTATCATCATATATCTGAGGAAAAAAAATTTGTTTGAATGCTTGATGCAGTTTATGTTTATTTGAAGCTAAAATCCCAGCCATATGATGAGTGTGCCATTCATAAAGCAATTTAATGAAAATGACGTCTGTGAGGGTTTACCATGAGGTGGTCATGAAATGAACTAGAGCTGGCTGTCTATTTCTGAAGACAAATTCAAAAAGAAAATGTGCATGGCAGCTTCTTTGCATGCATAAGTAATTTTTGTGTATGTCTGTCTACAGGACATGATGAAAAATTCAAGTGGCCAGATTTCAGAACTTGACAGTGAATTGTCCAATATGGCACCTGTTTCACGAGATGAGGATGAACTAGACTCACAACTTCAAGAAATCAAGGTGGGCCCAATGGCTTTGTTGTATTGACTGTCAAATTGATATTGATGTTTAATGGCCTGGAACAAGGAAAAGGGTGTCGTGTTTACTAAATGAGATGTTATGGAATGTAGGCCACACAAAACAGAAACAAGGTAAAGCATTCTGTGTATGACAGGAAGAAAGCAATCATTAAGAGAAACAATAGAATTAGTTTTTGAAAGATGGTGATAAGTTTCATTCCGTTAAATCTCTCTGTGGATAATTTATCTATCAAGAGTTGTTCTTTGGTTGTTCACAGAATTTCCAGACCAAACTGACTGATAAGGCAGAACCACTCTCAGACTTGAAGGAACAGGCTCGTGATCTCCAAATTGCTGGCTTTGTGTCTGACCCTGATGCACTCAATACTCAGGTTAGTGAGATGGAACAGGTAGCAAGAAATGACAATAAACACAAATTTTATTCCAGAACACGTGACACTCTTTATTGAAATTTTTTTTTTTATTTGGTGTTGCCTCCTCTGATAAATTTATGTCCTCCTACAAAAATATCTTGGGCAGTGCAGGTCCTATGGCAAGAAAATATAGTTTAGTAGTACAAATATGGTATATGTGACACTGGTCATGAATGATATTAAGACAAGACTTTCTTTGATGCCGAACTGTTAGATTCATACTTCCTCTCCATCATTTTCATACTTTAGGCTTCCATGTCTTTCCTGGTGCAGGTTGATGCCTTGCTGAACCAGAAGGACAAACTGCAAGACAAAGCTGACCAGCGACAGTCAGAGATAGAGACCAATCTGGACAAAGTGAAGAATGTCAACGAAGCCCTGAAGGGTCTGAGGCGTAAGGTTGATGATGCTGTGACCACTGTGGATTCTATGAAACCGGTCGGCAGCAATGCTAACCAGATCAAAGAGCAGCAGGAGGAGCTGAAGGTAAACTGTTTGCTTATTCTGTTCATGGAGTAGTATTTCATGTATGTCATGAGATATATCAGCAGCATTGCATCGAGTGCTGACAGATTTTTAATATGGTCACAGTTTATATTAATCCAAGAACATCAAGTTGAGAAATAAATGAAAAATAAATTACATTTGATGAATCTCACAGTGGTTTTAATTAAAGTTTTAGACATTTAACCAACAAGAAATTCATGCAATATTACATGCTATTCATGGTTTAATTGAACCTGCTATTGGTCCTGCCAAGGAAGGCATATTCAGTGCGTTATACCTGGTCTGTTTACAGAAGTTCAACAAGACAAAGATGGATCCACTGCAGAAACAACTCGACAACCTCAACACTGACATCCAGTCCCTGATCCAGTCAGCACCTTCAGGTGTCAACACAGGTGGCATTGATGAAGATATGGAGGCGTTGCAGGAAAGATGGTCAGAGCTCAGTGAAAAGGTCAGAGGCTACTTTGTGTTTTGTCATTTGGTTGTGATAGAGGCTTCTGATGTTAAGGAGAAGATGTGGTATTCATGACTGACAATGAGGTGAACACTAGTTGAGTAAACTTGGTGGCTTTTACAATATGAACCCTCATGAAAGAATTTAGCAAATTGATTTTTGATGATGACCTGAAATCTGTGACTACTGTGTTAAATGTCTATTTTAGGCAAAAATGTGAAAACCTTTACCTTTTTTTTAGTATTAATGGGATAATTCTTATACTTTCCTTATAAGGTTTCTGAAAGGGAGAGAAATCTGGACAAAGCTTTGTTGCAGTCTGGTAAATTCAAAGAAGCATTGGCCTCCCTGCTTGCCTGGATGGCTGAAACTGAAGAAACAATGGCCAGTCAGAAGCCAGCTTCGCCTGAGTTCAGGGTTGTAAAAGCTCAACTTCAGGAACAGAAGGTAAATATTGCACTGTTACATTCAAGTTTTCTCAGATTAATAGTAATAATAGAGCCCTTGTATACGCTCTCACTCGAAGAACGGGTGCTGTCCCACCAAAATATTCACACGCTGAAATTTATGTTTTCTTCTGGGTATGCTGAGAGTTTCTTTTGAGCGAAGAAAGCCAGCACATTTTTCTGCTAGGCATGGAAATCTTGACTATTTTACTGTCTATGAGACTTTCTGAAACCTCTTGAGTGTCGCTGTCTGATTTTATTATGATAACCTTTTCACAGTGATACCAGGATATTGCTGGCATTACAGAATTGATTGACACTAGATTTATTTCATGCGCATATATTGGAGAAATTACAAACCACTTACTGCTTTTCCTTTCAGCTTCTGCAAAAAATGATTGATGACAGATCCCCAAGTGTGGCATCTGTCAAGGAAACTGGCCAGCAACTCCTCTCAGGCCTCGAGGGAGCAGAGCGCAAAAAAATGGACGGGGAGATGAAATCCCTTGACAAGAGATGGGCAGCCATTACAGGAAATGCCAGTGAGAGGATGAAAACACTGGAAGAGATGGCTGATTTGGCCAAACGTTTCCAGGAAATTCACGAGCCCCTGGCAGTTTGGCTTGAGCTAAGTGAGAAGAAGTTTGCTTCCCTTGAACCGAAATCTCCTGATGCTGGTGGCATTGAGAAGTTGATCAAAGAACTCAAGGTGAGAGGGTGGGAGGTTATTAGCTTGAGTATTTGGTTGGTAGTGCTTAGTTGGTTGAGATGCTGTGGGCTTGTTCTGTCTCTTGATAGTTTAACACAGTTATGGTTTAACACAGTTATGATGTGTAAGGGGCTTATTATTTGAGTCCTTCCACTTGGAAATATAAGTCACATCTTAGCAATTTAAGCACAAACTTTCTGCATTTCATTGCAAGTTGCCCTGTTGATTGATCTGGTGTTGTTCATTTCTGTCACCAGCACTTGCAAGAGGAGATTGCCAAGCGTGAAGGCCCTGCAAAAGAACTGGCCACACTTGGAAAGGAGCTCCAAGACTACTGCAAAGGTTAGGCGTAGATTCAAACAATTCTGAAGATTGTATGACGTGATTATTTGACCTAGCTGGCTTATCATTTAAGCTATCAAAAAGTTTTTAAAGTTCACGCTCAAGATATATCATAGTAAGATATTTCTTAAGTACATTTTATATCATAGTCAGCTTTTATTAAGTAGAACAATTAGACATGTTTAAACAGAAACGTGAAGATAAATCATAGTCAATAAAAATATTCATAATTAGGATCATGAAAACATATATCAGTGGGAGAGGGAAGCTATATTAAAATGAAGACGTACATTTATGTTAGAACCATAAGTCATGTTTAAGTAGGAGAGAAAATCTAAGTCATGTTTAAGTAGGAGAGAAAATCTAAAATCTATACTTGACTGTAGAGGAACAAAAGCTTGACCATTCAGAGAATTTTGCTTTTGTTGCAGGAGAAGATGTCATCATTGTGCAGATGAAGATTGATGAAATTCAGAAGCAGTTCAGTGACCTGAAGAACAAAGTGGATGATTCTCTTGAGCAAATGGAAGAAGCCTTGCCATTGGCACAGAATTTCCAGGATGCCCATGAGAAGTTCATGGATTGGGTGTCCAATGTGGAGCCAGAGCTCAGAGCCAAGGAACCCACTGGAGCTGAGGCAGAAGAAGCAGTTCAGGTAAGCATTCCCATCTTGTCCTTAGGCAAACTTATCATTTGATCTCTTCCCTGACAAATAAACTAAGCTGCTTAGATGTCTTCCAGTGATCCTGGAATAGTTTGCTCTTGGGCATAGATGAGGTGCCTTTGAACCACTGACACTAAGGAAGTGTTGTTTGGGCTGGGTTTTGTTTTTTAATCCAGAATCAATGAAATTCTTGTAGAAATTTGGGAAATTCCATCTGAAGTTTAGAGTATTTTGTAAATTATATATGGCTAGACATGTGCTGGTCAAAATGGTTGGTAATGCAAACCACTTAAGCCCATGTTACTATCATATCCATGTCTAGACAACTTATAGACTGTAACAGCTCTGTTGCTTTTCTCATTTTTTTCTTGCATAAGAAATTACATAGGAGTTTACTTTGAGAGTAGGACAGGCTCTTGCATCTTGTATGTTGACAGGGGATAGAGGTTATGACTCCACTTTTAAGGTGTGGGCTGAAGATGAGAAATCTTTAACCATTGCTTTTGTTATGCTCACTTCAGGAACTTCTTGACCAACTGGATGCTGTCCAGCCATTCCTTGAGGTCATTAACAATGAGGGAGCTGAGCTTGCAGAGGTAGCACCTGGTGATGCTGGCCTGCATGTGGAGGATGTCATCAACAAAGATAATAAGAGATATGACGGTCTCAAACAACAGATTGAGAAGAGAGCAGAGAAGGTGAAGATGTCTAGACAGAGGTCCCTTGAGGTGAGCTTAAATGCAGTGTTGAGATAGGAAGGCTATAAGCTCTTATGTTGTAAATAGATTGATTGCATGGGAGATGGACATTTTTAGCTGTTAGTTAAAGTTGTTATGATAGTACAGTATTAAATTAAATATTAACTTACTCTTTGTGAGAGGGTTCAGGAACAGACCTCCTAAGCTTGAATTTTAGTCCTGATGAATGAAGCTTTACCCCAGTGCTCATAATCAGCTAACATCCTTCATTTGAAGAAAATATCCTCTTTGATAGTCTTCAGGAAAAGCAAGAAAGGCCTAAGCAAACTAGATCAAAGAAATCCTAAGAAATACACTTTCTTTGTTTCTCCAATAGTGTATCAATGGACTTGATGATCTTCTGGAATGGTTTGACAAAGGAGAGGAAACTCTGCAGAGCATGTCACCAGTCAGTGCTGAGCCAAATAAACTTCAGAAGCAGTTGGTTGAGACTAAGGTAAAGAACTACTTCCCATTTTCATTTATTTTCAGTGAACCATGCTAACTTTGCAAAACTTTATTTTTCAGTGTTTTTGTTGTAACTGAGAGCATCAATTGGTATCATCTGTCATTGAAATCCTGAAATTGTCAGGGAGTCACTTAAGATTTCTCTTGTAAATGTATCAGGCCATAAGGAGAAAAAGGCTCCAGGCAACAAGAGACTAGTGCCATGGGATTATTTTTGTTTAATCAAGCTAAAAGTTTCTCATCCGTGGTTGACCATGTAAAATTCCTTCAGATGTGGTGACTCGATTTCAAGACAAACTACACCAGTCAGTTCCAAAAGTGTTGTGGACATTTTGTGAGAAACTTGCATTAAACTATTTTTCATTTGACAGGCATTCAGTGATGAAGTCAATAACCAGAAGACAAAGGTAAGAGATGCCATCACGGCAGGCAAGAAACTTCTCAGGGACTCCAGCCTGGAGGGTGATGACACCATCCGAGAAAAGATGGACCAACTCAAGAGCAAATCAGATGCTGTTGGCTCCATGGCAGCAGAAAGGCTGAGCTCTCTGGAACAGGCCTTGCCATTGGCCAAATCCTTCCAGGAAACCCATGATGACCTTGTGACATGGCTGGCAGAGGTGGAACCTGCCCTGGCTGAGCTGGAGGTGATGACAGTGGATGCAAACCAAGTGAAGAAGCAGCAAGAGTCTATTAAGGTAACTGAGCATTCCATTTTATTTTTTTTCTAATTGACCAGGGCAGACATTATGTGAGAAATTTTTTAGCCTGTGATGTCAGTGTTTTATACCAGAAAAAAAATGGAAGAGAGTGTATTACTATGACACTTTACTTGTTTACTGACCCAGTACTGTCCCTTCCTTAGACAATGATCCAGTTATCTTAATAAAGATCTTAACTCCTCTTGAAAAACGTATGTGTGATCTCAGGCAGTGATGGTTATAATGGATTTTATGATTCAGTGTTTTGAAAATTTTAGAGCGCTTTGTTAAAAATAAGTAATAAATCAAGCTGAAGAAGAAATGGGAGAATACAAGAGGGTTGAAAAGAAGAACAAAAACATCAGGATGATGGCTGTATTAATAGATCTCTTGCCATTAAATGGCCTTTACATACATGTCAACAAAGCCCACTCTTTAAATGAAGGTCTACATAATTTCCACTCCATCAATGGGTCATCTGATTATTGTCAGAACTTCAATTTGATTTTTTTTTCTCTTTCCAGGCTCTCAAACAAGATGTTGCTGACCACAAACCTGTTGTTGACCGCCTTAACAAAACAGGATCAGCCCTTGTCCAGCTGGTCAGCCCAGAAGAAGCAGATGATGTTCAGAACAAGCTGGATGATGATAACAGGAGAATGGAGGATGTAAGAAACGGAGTCAGAGAAAGATCAAATTCAATTGATGCTGCTATGCAGCAGTCAGCAGAGGTAAGAATTGCAGTTTATTCATTCCTAATCCCCAGTCTGTTTTGTATTGTATGTTTTGCTGTGTTCGTTTGTTGCTACCTTGTTGTTTTTGGCATGCGAATTTCAGAGAAAAAAAAGAATTTAATTGGTGTTGATCTGTCTAAATGACTGTCTCATGTTAATGACCAATGTCACCCATGTGCAGACAGTACTGGGTCATCAATAATTTGGTATTTTCTATTCCTTCAGTTTACTGACAAGCTAGAAGACATGCTGGAGACCCTGACCACCACTGCAGAGACTGTCCAGAATGCTGAGCCCATCTCTGCTCACCCAGAGAAAATCAGAGAGCAGATTGATGAGAACAAGGTAAAGAAAACTATAGAGCTTGTGTTTGTGTTAGACTTTAACATCCCTTTTCATCATAGTTATAGCCGTATTAGGTACAAAGCTTTAAACACTCTAAAAAATGTTCAAGACAAAACCTACTGCTAGCAGGATTTGAACATTGGATCTTTCACATCAAAAGAGTCAAGCACTCTGGCTTTCAGTCACAAAGCCTCCAGAAATTGGAGAATTTTTTGGGAAGTTTTCTTAAACTGAATTTGCTTGACATGCATAATGCCTTTTTTTTCCTGCGTGTTGAAATTTTAGACTTGATATTTAGGGAATTTAACATGTCGAAGCCTCAAATGATGACTTATATCAGAATATAAGTATTGTAGATGAGGGAAGGGTGGTGAGGAAATTGTGGGAATGGGAGAGATGAGCAGATATGAAATAAGAATGCATTTTGTTTTCTGTTTGTAATTTTTGTTGCAAGTGAAACTATTTTATCTACTTTTCTATCCCACCATAGGCTGTGGAGGAGGACATGCAGATGAAGTCAAATGCCCTAGATGCAGTCAAAGAAGCTGCAGATGAGCTTATCAAGCAGGCTGGAGATGTTACTGATCCAGCTGTCAGAGGTAGGTCTTTGCCCTCTTGAACTGATTGTGTAGTGGGTCCCAATCAGCTGTGATATAAAAACCTTGTTGAAACTTGTACAATGTCTTGCTGAATGGACTCAGTCATGTGGTAATCACCATTGCTTTCCTGTCATAAATATGGGGTTATTCTTCGCTGAAAGATTCTGACTTTCTGTGAAGAATAAACCCAATAAACTTTCTAGTAGAACAGTCATTCATCATCACAAATTTTAAAAGCCAAAACTTTGCTCCGTGTGCCCACAGATGTACATCAGAAACTGGAAGAACTCACAAGGCTGTACAAAGATATTCAGAACAACTGCCAAGACAGAAATCGCTCCTTGGAGGATGCTCTGGGAGTGTCAGAGAAATTCTGGGAGGATCTGAACAATCTTGCTGGAAGCATCAAGGAGCTTCAGGATGGCTTGTCCAGCCAGGAAAAACCTGCTCTGGAGCCAGATGCTATCAGGGAACAGCAAGAGGAGCTTGAGGTAAGTAGGACATAATTTTCTGGCTATACATGAGATTGAGAGATGACAGCCAATTTTGAGAGTTGGCCACACTGGCTTATGTCTTATGTTGAGGTGGAAATGTCAGCTTTGTGCACTTGGTGATAGCTTGTGTTGCACAAACTTGATTTGATAACCAAATTTAATGAGGAGACTTTGGTACTACTACTGGGTTTCACAGCCTCAGACCTGCATAGTGATTTGGTCCACAGTCTCAGTATTTCATGATTTTACTCACAACAAACAACTGTCAACCAATTATTTCTGGACTGGTTCCCTGCAGTTTAAGATTATGAGGTCCTACTTCAGTGATCTCTTAAAAAAAAAAAGGTAAATTATCCCTTGTTATAATGTCTTAACACATAACATTATTCTCGATTTAGCTGTAAAAGTGATGAAGTAGAGAATTTACCAATAAGAGGTAACTTTCTTGCTATTTTAGCATCAGTTTGTGTAATACAGAATATATATCCTTCTCTCATTTATCTAGGCCATCAAAGAAGACCTTGCAGCTACCCAAGCTGATATGGAGGACCTCCAGCAGACTGGTGACCAGCTCATGTCTTTGGTTGGAGAGCCTGAGAGGCCCGAGGTCAAGAAGAACCTGGATGACACTGAAGCCACACTGAGCAACATCAGTGACAAGGTGACAGCTTTAATTTGCATATTTATCTTAAGGAATGAAATAGTTTTATTCTGGATGATAACTATGCATAGTTTTTGATTACAAAAGCTAACCTGATATGAATTTATTAGGGCACTTGTTAAGGGCATTGTCTGTGCTAGTGCGTGACCATAGGATTCAAGTATTTTAGTTCTCTGACATAACCTGCAGACGTAAACAATATACATTATTCTTCCTGTGTGCATTCTTCCCATTCATACTCATAATGTATATTCCTGTAGGTGGACAAGAGGTCCAAAGACCTGGATTCTGCTTTGGCCAAAGCCATTACCTTCCAAGAGGAACTGCAGAAACTGCTGGTGTGGCTACAGAAACAGGAAGATACATTTGCTGAAATGGAGCCCGTTGCTAGTGAGCTTGAAGCCATCAAATCTCAGTGGAATGATATCAAGGTAAAGAGATTATCAAACCTGTTCCCCTGTTTGGGATGGCAAAGCATGACATCTCCTCAACTGGAGTAAGCTCCCCACTGGTGGCTGATGTATATACTGGTTTGATGATGTGTGTTGCTTGCTTTATAATTACAAGCAGCCAAGACGTGGGCAGGTCATATATAAGTGGTTATGACATAGATATAAATCTAATATTGTATGCTTTCAGTTCGTAAAAGAATTAGTGGCAAAAATTTGACATTTTCTTGCAGTGGGACGGTCACTTACAATGTGTTTTAGTTAGAGACTTATTCACATTATAGCATTACTCTCAGTTTTATTTAGAATTCTTTACAGAGTTTTATTTGTGTATACTTCCAGGTATTCAAAGGTGTTGTGGATCCTAAACATGTGGAAGTGGAGGCTCTGAACCAGCAGGCTGAAGAGCTGACAAGGGACAGCACAGCAGAGCAGGCTGTTGTGATTAGAGAACCTGTAGCAGAGATCAACCAGAGATGGGATGCTCTGCAAGCCAACATTGGAGATAGACAGGCAAGTTGAATTACTGGGTCTGTTACTTTGTGCCATTTTGACCCAGACATTTTGAAATCTTTTTTATATATCATATCTATATAACAGTTGTAAGGTTTCACATGGCAGGGTTGATTTTTATTTAACAAGAATGGTCGACCTGAACTGTGATGGTGTTGGAGATGGATGGAGAACAGAGAATTTATAAACTGATTGTCAGGGGTGAGATGAAAATGGAGCAACATATTTTGATTAGGGACAGATGAAGCAATAAAAAATATATACATTGTTGTTTTTGTTCCTTTTATTTTGGGCTTTTGTTCTCAGTTTTTTAGCAGTATAATTAGTCATCAAATCTAAGGAAGGAGTTGTAGGCAAGAGAGATAATATGGTAACATGAATACGGTTGCAGGGCTGTTGAATTGAATGTCTGTACTTTACTGATCATGATTGTTATGTTTTAATTTCCAGAGAGACATCCAGATGGCCCTCCTCAGCCTGGGTCATTTTGACCAAGCCTACAAAGACTTCAAGTCCTGGGTTGACTCAGTGGACAATGCCCTTGAAGAACTGGAACCAGTTTATGGTGATCCCAAGATTGTGGAGATGGAGCTTGCAAAACTCAGGGTGAGTCTCACTCTTTGAAAGTCTGAACAAGCTTAGACATTGAGGCAATTTTTTTTTCATCATATTCATAGGAAAGATCTGACCTTCAAGGAAAAGATCATTGTTCCACCCAGTGCAAGGTACACATGTTGAGTCTTTAAGAAAAAGAAGTGTAATGGGCAGCATTGAACTTTTCACTAATGCATGATTTCTTATGCGGTCAAAGATATCTTAAAGTGGAATGATACTGTTCCAATCTCATGTTAATAACAGGTATTGTTAAATGTTTCTTCAGCAAGCTTTGATTCATTTAATTTTGTGCACCACATTCATGTGACTTATGATGTAATAAAATGTATATGGTAATATAATATTATAATGTTCTACTATCAGGTCGTACACAACGATATTGCGGCCCACCAAGACAACTTGGATTCCCTCTCTGAGGAAGCCAGCAAGCTGATGGCTAAGGAGAAAGCACCTGAAGCCAACAAACTGAAGAGGAAAATGGATGACTTGAACAAGGACTGGGAGAAGGTGAAAGACAAGGCAGCCACTAGACAGGCTCAGCTGGAAGATGCAAGAAGAGAGGTGAGATTTCTCTGGGAATCCATAAAAACTGGAAGTTTTATTTTTATTTTCAGAGTTCAGAATTGATCTTTGAGCCACAAGTTCCTTTAATGGTAGTTAAGAATGGAATTATGCAGATCTAAACAGGGCATCTCTTTCACATGTTCTTACTGAGGGAAAGGTTTCCAAGATTTACTAATCGTGTAGCACAAGTCCTTTTTAAGGACAACATAATTTCTTTGTTTCAGGGTTTGATATTTTACCAAGTGGAAATGTCCAAGACTTCATGACACAATGGAAAGTGGAACAGTTTGTTGCAGTGTAGCATGTTGTAAAAAGCTTATGCTAGTTAATAAAAGTGAACAAAATGCCTGTCACTCACCAAGAATGTGTGGTACATCCATTTCATTGTTTTGCTATCTCTGCCCTCAGGCTCGTGGCTTCACTGAAGAACTTCAGGATATTCTCATGAAGATCAATGACCTGGACAGTCAGATGATTACATCTCAGCCAGTGGGAGGTTTGCCTGAAACTGCCAGAGAGCAGCTGGACAAGTTCATGGTAAGAATTGTCTATATAATCATTCATGGGTTCATTCACAAGATTTCAGAAAATTCTACAGCACACTGTTTGGTTACTCAATTCATATACCTCAAATGTTGGCCTGCTGTGTAAGGAAACCATGAAAACACCTGCACTATAATGGGAAATGCTATCCCAAGAATAAATTAATGGTAGTTAAGACCAGATTGATAAGCTCAAAACTAGCAGACAGTGAACCAAACTATGTTATTCCCAGTTCAGGAGGTAAGTATACGCTGAAATGAAGAAGTCATTAACGTGAGACAGGGGAACTTAGTATATAGACTTTGACTGTGTACCATCAATCTCTTGGTTTCATTTTAGGAGGTGTACGCTGAAATAGAGAAGTTGGAGCCATGTGTTCAAAGCTTACAGCTGATGTCAGAGAAATTGGCAGCCAAGAGCCACGGTGCTCCAGCATCCAGCATCAGGCACAGCATGGCTAACCTGAACCAGAGATGGGACCACCTCAGGAACAGAGCTGCAGACAGAAAGGTAAACAAATTATAGCTGTTCTCCAACTCCAGTTCAGATGCTGCTGTTTTTGGAGATGAAAACGTTTCCCTTAATGTAATCAGTCCATCAATTTTTTAAATGATTGCAAACCCATGAGATGAAAACGTTTCCCTTAATGTAATCTGTCCATCAGTTTTTTAAATGATTGCAAACCCATTTCCCCTGCTGTCCAGAATTAGAAATTTTCTCTCTGTGAACTAAGTCTCATGTAAATTCAAATAAACAACACATTGTTTTACGATCTTATTCTTTTTCCAACCAATAGTAATTTAGATATTTTGAGGTTTGAAAATGGAAATCCAATTAGTGTTTGTCCTAGATGTTCTCATGATGTTGCCTGCTTTCTTTGTTGCATACAGAAAAAACTGGAAGATGCCGTTGGCATGGCAGGCAATTTCCACGATGAGCTGAACAAATTCATTAACTGGCTGACAGATACAGAGAAGACCCTGAATAACCTGCAGCCTGTCAGCAGACTGGTGGATAAAGTCACAAGCCAGATAGAGGATCACAGGGTAAGCCTGCTGTCATAATGAGGGAGACTAAGGAACTCTCTAGAGGAAATATTACATTTAATCGTCAGATAACTGACAAAGGACCTTCAGACATAGGCATTCTTACCCCAGGCTTACATGACTCCTGTATTTAACCCAGCTTGTTCACAGCTGAATTTGGGTGTCTATAGTCTCAGTGATGTACAGTCTAATTACAATAATCAGTGTATTGCCTTATGGATGTCTATGTAGAGCAGTGGAAATTTGAACTGCAGCTATCCCTCTCACCACCCACAAGAAATGAATTTGAATGGTTGATATTTCAGCTTTATTGGAAGAGATTCAGCTCAGGACAGAAAAGAAATGAAAAATCTGAAGGTGATTAAATTTACAAAATAAGAACATGGCTTTGCATTTGGTATTGCTATACAATAAGAGACTAATGTTCAGCCTTGATGCTTTCACTAAGATTTATTACCTTAGCTGGCAATAACCATGATATACCACAATGCGGATATTAATCCCACTTTCCATGGAGCAGATGTTGACAGTTTCTTATTTGTTTGTTATCACAGGCACTGCAAAAAGATGTTAGTGGTCATCGGGAAGCCATGTTTGCCTTGGACAAGATGGGCACCCACCTGAAGTACTTCAGCCAAAAGCAGGATGTGATCCTGATCAAGAACCTGTTGTCAAGTGTCCAGCACAGGTGGGAAAAGATTGTGTCCAGAAGTGCAGAGAGGACCAGGCACCTGGAGCGTGGCTACAAGGAGGCCAAACAGGTTGGTGCTGTGTTTCACACAGAAACCACTTCATTATACTGAAATTTTGTTGCTCCTCAAACTGTGCATGTTATTATCAGGTAGTCAGTACATCTTTGTGTATATTATCAGGATTTGCAAAACATTTATTCGCACTGGATATAAATAAGTAAAGATAGAAGACTATAACAATTTAACAAATTTAATACACAAATTTTTGGACTGGCGTCTTTCTTTAGATGCAGAAAATCAATAAATTAAAACTGAAATGGCATAAGAAGAAAAAAAAAACAACTGTGATCAGTAGTCATGAAAATTTTAAAAAAGCTTGAACGGACACAAATATCCAACATCTGTATTTTATTTGTGTATTATTATTATCAGGATTTCCCAGTTAGTAGGTGGAATAACATCTTTCGGTACATGTAAAGTTCCCAATTAGCAGTCAGATTTACAACCATTAGATAGAAATATCAGTGATAGAAATATCAGTGATTTTTATTCACCATTTATTACATTTTGCCCTATTGCAGTTTATTACAGTATTCGTGTATTCATACTTTGCTTTTCTTGCTCAGTTCTACGATTCATGGAAGGATCTGATCCAGTGGCTTACAGAAGCAGAACAGGCTCTCAACTCTGACACCAGTATCAGTAATGAACCAGAGAAAATCAAGGCTCAGATTGCCAAGCACAAGGTCAGTTTGAAGAAATATAATTGAAATTCTGAGCCATCTCTCATGTAATGCTTGATTGGGTCCAGATGAACTGCGCAATGCAAACTGTCTTATTGCAAAAGGTATATTGGGAAAAGGTAAACTAAGTGCAGAGTTACTCAAAACTTATAATGGAGATTTAAAATGTATCTTACATAATTGAAAATGTGTTCAAATTTCTGCCACTTGATGATTCAGCTTTCACATCCAATCAGTTCTATACATCTGTACAACTAAATTTCTTGGGTACTCTTGGAAAAAAGTGACATCTTTGTGAATCCAGACTATGGATTTTGATGCAGGGGGTCCATCATAACAGGTGATAAGGAATGAAAATGATTTTCTCTCCATGTAGAGCTAAGAGATTTTGTTAGATAAGAGTTCAAGATTTGAAAGCTGTTTCTAGCTTTATAATTTCAATACAATGGAACCCAGATTGTATTTATGTCTCATATTGTAGAAATGTGTATTCTTTTGTCAGTCCTTATTGTCTGGGTCTAAGAGAAAACCACATGATATAGAGAAGTGTTGTGCAGTTGTTTTCAAAACTTGATTTTTAATCTTATCACAGGAATTCCAGCGTCGCCTGGGTGCCAAGCAGCCAGTGTATGACGGCATCAATAGAGCAGGCAGCACTCTCCAGACTAGGTGTCCTGCTGATGACAAGCCAGCCATCCAAGCTCTCCTGACAGAACTCAAGAACAAGTGGAATGCGGTCTGTGGGAAATCTGTGGACAGGTGAGTTAACAGATTATTTCTATTACCCAGTCATGGCCTTCAAGTATGCAATAGAAGTTGCTATAATGTGCAGAGAAATGTAAAGGATCTTTATCTAACAAGCTCAGGACTTCTAAGGATTCTCAAACTCACCAAATTTTTACATATGCAACAATAATGAGAATGTTAATAATCATGCTATGCTGATTTTAGCCATCATTTGTTCTCTGGATTATTTTCTGAGTATTTTTTTTTTTGTGCCCACATTCACATGCTAATATGATTTTTGAAATTGTTTCTATCAGGCAACGCAAGCTTGAAGAAGGCCTGTTGTTCACTGGCCAGTTTAATGAAGCCCTGGAGGCCCTTCTGGACTGGCTGGCTAAAATGGAACCATCTCTTGCAGAAGACACTCCAGTGCATGGAGATCTTGACACTGTTAATGGATTCTTGGAGGCTCATAAGGTTAGCAGTGGATACACTTGGTCAAGGGATAACTTTTCAGGACAACATTTGCTGTTTAGGTCATAGAGCTTACAATTGGTTCAGTTACATGATAGGAATTATTTGAGCTTTGAATCACAAACATTTATGATTAAAATGCAAGAACAGATCTAAACTATATGGTTGAGATGATTTCCTGAGTAAGATTAATTTAATTATGTTGGTAATATTGATGATGTTTTGTCCTTGATAAATTGAAATGCTGGCAAACAAAAGTCTGAAATTTAGTAACGTTTTATTGTATTTTAAGCTGGTAACTTTTCTTTTCACCACTCCTGCTCTGTGTTGATAGGTCCAACATTTCTTCTAGAAAGTTTAAATGAAATAATAGCGCATCTTGTGATTTTAAATGTTACTGTCAAACAGTATGTCAAAGAAATTGCACTGTGCTTATCTTTCAGGCATTCCAACAAGAGCTAGGAGCCCGTGCCCAAACAGTAGACTTTGTACGCAAATCAGCCAAGGAATTGATAGAGAAGTCCACAGATGACATGTCCCATGTCCAGTCTCAGCTGATAGAGCTGTCCGCCTTGTGGGATAGGACTTGCAAACTCAGTGTCAACAAACAGGAGAGGCTGGAACAGGCACACAGACTGGTAAGTCCATTTTCTTATTGTAATAAATCCATGCTTTTCCTAATGCAAGCTGCATAAACATTTCCTGTGTGTGTTGTCTCTGTTAGTACCCCATACAAATAGATATCAACCACAACTTCTAAAGACACCAGCGGCCTGCACAGGCAGAATGACTAATCTTGACTTCAGTGATTTTCTTATGCCACATGGAAGAAATGTGTGAGGCCTATGGATATTTTGTGTGAATGCAGTTCTTAACTAATATAGTGCTGAATTACTGATCTTGTTTGTTTTTCTTTCAGGCTGATGAGTTTCAGAAGAAAGCCCAAGGCCTACTGGATTGGGTTGGAGATGCTGAGAGACAGCTTAGGTTCAAGGGGGCCATACCAGATGATGAGACCCTCATTATTCAGCAGATTGATGATCATAAGGTAAATTTGTTTGCTCTCCTTTTTGCGTTTGGTTAGATGTGCACTGCTGCAGTTAGGATTTCAGGTCACGAGTCAAAGGAAATTTCTGTTGCTGTAAATTTAAAAAACATAGATTAATTAGACAAAGATGCTCCCATAAACAAGGGTTGTGACTCTCTATATGTACTTTTTAACTTTTTAACCCTATTAAGTCATACAGAAGGGCATCATATTCTTCTGCATAATTCACAACTTGAAAATGCAAAATCTAATAGCATTCTTTTTTTTTTCTCCACAGAAATTTGAAGAGTCTATGCTGAGACAAGAAGCAACCTTGCGGGAAACCTTGAACATTGGACAAGATATCATGAAGAGATGCCACCCAGATGCTGTTCCCATCATGAAGCAGTGGCTTGGTGTGCTCAGGGCACGCTGGGAGGAGGTGAGGAACATAGGAACACACCATTGTAATTCTAGAGTTTTTCATGAAAAGCTTATCAGCCTCAAAGTAAAGTTGTTAGTCCAGACGTATGCTTTGAAATATGGCTCTTTTGATGATCTGGACTTTGTGTCAATATCCTACTAAATAAGGTAGATATATGTGTCTATTAAAACTGTGCCCACTGGACTATTGCAAAAAGCATTTTTTTTTTTAAAATTCTTTAAACATTTAGGAAAGCAGATATACAATCCTTTAACGTAACAGATCTGTTAACATACTTTACACAGCAAGCTACTCTTAGATTAACGATATGCCTTGTTTTATTTATGATGGCCAAGACAACATTCGTGAGCGTAAGTTCAGATGTCTCCAAATGTACCTGTGCGATGTACATCAGACAATGACATGAGTATATAGACAAGATAGAATGAATCAGTCAATACTTAATATTCTTTTCCATTACATTTAAAAATAATAATGAGGTATTCGAGTCAGGGTAATGGCTGCTCAAGTGACTTCACATTACTATTACCCCAGCCATATCACTCAAGGTCTTTCTCAGCTCCTTGAGTAGCATTCAGTATTGCTGCCACCTATAACCATTGACGACTTGCATTTTAACACTGCTCCACTTGAAGTCTTCATCGCATTTCAGAAAGGATATACAGAGTTCTCATTAGTAGATCCATTATGCAGATTTTAGTAAGAGTAGGTAATATTATAAGTAAGAATATGAACCACATAATTGCCCTGGAAGGTCATCAGACTGTGAAGACAAAATTGTTACCATGAGTTTGTGTCATGACAATCTTTTTCCTTGCCATACCTTCTTCAGCTAATGGGCCTCAGCAGACAGAGGCAGAAGAGGCTGACAGATGCATTGACAGAAGCCAGACACAACAGTGCTCTCTTGGATGAATTGCTTGCTTGGCTGAACAATGCAGAGGTGAAATTGACAGAACTTGACAAAGAGCCAATTCCACAAGACTTGCAGATCATTCAGGATTTGATTGCTCAACATCAGGTAATGGCTTTCAGTAATGGGCAGCACATGATTTATTCTTTGTTTCTGATGTCCACATTTGAGTAGTTTGATTGATGTCGTAGTAATGACTAATACACCAATACAGGGGTTGTAGATCAGCATCTGTCAGAGGGCATATCCATCTTCAGTTGAATGATGTTGGTGCGGTGTACATAGTGCCTTTGTTTCAAGACCCAAAAAACCAGCTATTGGTCATAATGGTGTATGGTGAAGATCTGAAATGCATTAGCCATGGGGAATTCTTCATTTGTCTATGCGGACAACCCATTGTCAATTATGTGGCTTTTCATACTCACAGGACTTCCAAAACGAGATGTCGTCCAAGCAGCCGGACGTGGATCGCATTACCAAAGCAGACAGGAGGAGATTTGGTACATACTCTGACTCCGGTGGTTCCAACATTCCAGTGTACAGAAGTGGCAGAATGACACCCAAATCCAAGATTCCAACCATTCGGTCAGTTGCTGTAACAAATGTCAATATGTTTAGATAGTCTGCCCAGATTTCATGTGGGTGAGCCACATGTCATGTGGGGCTTTAGAGAGTCGAACTATTAGCATTGAACCAAATTATAACAAGCATCTTCATTCAGATTTTCATTTAGCCTAGACTGTTATATTTCAGGTGTCAAAAAAAAATCTGAACTTGACTGTGAGTTTGGAAGCACTTGAGGAAAAGTAGTGCCCCATGAAATGAATAGGGCTTTTGAATGTAGATGTGAAAATTGTTTGTTCCACACTCACAGTCTAACTTAACTTTATGATGAGCAGGCTTTGCTTACTTAAATATTTTAATAGTCTTCTTCCTTTCTGTCTTTGGCCTTGCAGTGTCGACCGTGTTGACAATACTGGTCGAAGGACACCTGACGTGTATGGTAGAAGGACACCTGAACATTTCTCTGGCCGCAGAACACCTGATGTGAGTGGCCGCAGGACACCGGATGTTTCAGGTCGTGTCACCCCAGATCATTCTGGCAGAAGGACCCCAGACCACTCAGGACGCCGCACTCCAGAGCCAGGCTTCCATAACCCACGGGTTGGTGCACTGGTGAACAAATGGAGACAGGTGTGGTTGATGGCCATGGAACGACAACGGAAGTTACAAGATGCTCTAGACTACTTAAATGAGGTTAGTAAGAGAATCATCACCAGATACAATATGACTTTCATTTTGGCAGTTAAAATAGAACCTTTAGTCAGCTTGAGTGATGTTATGCCAGTTTGTGTTTTAATAGTCATAGGTGCCTTTTTTATGAAATTTAAGAAATAGGTCACATCTGCTTTTGGGACATATGCTCTGCCTCTTTTTTATTTCATTTGTACAGTCTGTGGTTCTATTTGTTTTGCAAGCAAGTTTTTTCTGAATTTCATGGCATATAATCATAAAACTGAGAGCTGTGCTCTCATATATGTTGTGCTTTTGTTGCTGTTCTGCCCTCTGCTTTGGATTTACCTGTTTGCGGATAGGCTTTTGTGCTCCTCAATATTTATATGATATGAATATCTCTCCCTCTTATGTTGTACATCCACATATTCAGCATACACCCAAACCATAATTCATCTGATGTCTTCCCTAATCATGCACGCCCTTTCCCTACACCCACCCTTTTAACTATCCCCTGACTGAAAATGAACATTCCTATCCTTGTTTCATCCTTGATGGCCTTAATCTTTATATTTTTTCCCGAAGTGATCCCATGCATGCCACTGTTTTGCAATAAGATATACTCCAATAATCTAGTCCCACTCAACAAACTTGTGTTCAGGCTTCTTCTTTTCCCTGCTTGTGCTATCAGTAACATGCATGCCTTTTTCCAGATCGCTGAGAGAAGAAGAACTTTTGAGAAGGTTTGTTTTTTGTGACAGTACTCAGTTTCACATTGGTTTGTTCCTTTGCAAATTACCACATTTTGCTGAGTCTTGCCATGTCAGAAACAGTGCAGTTTAGCCCTACTGTTCTCATGAACTATTCAACATCTTAATAACATCCCGATAACTTTTCAGAGTTCCAACATTTGGACGAATATTTATTTAATCTTTCTTGAGGATTTATCTAAATCTAATGTTAACTTCATGATTCATGAGCTGGAAGGAGCTGACGTATGTTGGTTAGTGTTAAAGGAAACTTTAGTAGAACATACGAAAACATCAGAAGTTTGACCATATCTGGTATTTACTTTCCTGAGAGAAAAAGAGGGTACTCACAGATAATATTCTGAACATATAGCGTGAAGAAATGTGCTAAAGGCTTTGACATGGGGGACTCACCCTGTTGAAACTGTCACACAATGTTTCCTTTTAACCTGATTGAGACTGCTGGATGCATTTCTGTTTAACACAAGTCCATTTTAGCTCATTCCACTCACTTCAAATATCCATAAATGCTATCACTTTTGAAATTCAAATAATGACCTTCAAATATCCGCACACATCTAACCTTCATGTGTTTCTGTGAAAACATTCAATATTTAGCATTTCAAAATAAACCTCAATGAATTTGGTTTTCACTCTAACAGTATTCATTATCAGAGCTTCCCTATATTTAATCCATATGACTACTTGTTCAATGCATTTGTGTCATATATTGCACTGGTTTGTGTAACCAAAACAAGTTGAATGCTGAACTCAGACATTTTTTATAATGCACTGATTGCATTTTTTTTTTCACATATTATTATTATGGTCTCAAGTCATTATACGTTTCCATAGTTTCATTTTGCAGTGTTCCTGCACAGCAAACCAGGCTAGTTGTTTTGTCCACATACAATACCATAATTAATTTGACAATGTACGGAGTGTAATTACTATCATTATGTTTTCTATACTGTGCAGTGTATGTATGCATATTTATTACTGCTTGCTCTTTGACTTTGTTTTTTTGTGACTGAACTCTTGACAATATCATCACTGTTACTTAACTTTAATGATGTGTTAAGCATCTGCCAAAGTAGGCATCTGACTTATTGATAGGGCAACTGTCACTTCAATTATGCAAATTTTCAAACTGATGATCAATAGCAGTTTAAGCACATGCAGAATTAATGTGGAAATCTTAATCCCTCAAAAAAAAAAAAAGGTAAGAATAATGCTTCATCCAATTGCCATGACAAATTATATCCCCTTAACTTATTCACTGTCTATCTTCACAGCTGGAGAGATTAAAGAACTTTGAGTTTGAAGACTGGCGCAAACGCTACCTTCGATGGATGAACCACAACAAAGCCAGAATCATGGATTTCTTCCGTCGTCAGGACCATGACCGAGATGGCCGAGTGACAAGGCAGGAGTTTATTGATGGAATCTTGATGTCAAGTAAGTATTCGTGTATTCACTGAAAAACTTCAGTAGTTCTTTAAAATTTCATTAGATTAACCATTTCATGGGTGAATTACAGCAGATGCTGTTAGAATAATGAAGCTGAAAACATGTTAGGGTTCCTTTGGCAAACATATCATGGCTTTTCTATTGTTTTTTAAGTAATATCCCGTAGAAACACCTTTTGTAAGATGTGAGGTGAGCTCTTGATATCTACTGATTGCCATCTAAAGTGATCTCATCATCTTATAAAAATAGGTCATTGATTTTTTGTTTTGTTTTGTTTTTGTTCAAAAATTTAATTCTTCACCTCTTTCTTAAAGCCAAGACATGTATTTCAATTTTCATAGACCATCAGTAGTCATCCAACTCCCTCTGTGATGTTTTATTTATTGCTCTTTCTTTCTTTGTCCTCTTAGAATTCCCTACCTCAAGGCTAGAAATGGAAGCAGTTGCAGATATTTTTGACAAAGACGGAGACGGTTTCATCAACTACAAGGAGTTTGTGTCAGCCCTCAGGCCAGACAGAGATGTAAGTTTGTTTGTGGATTGTTTTGTATTTCCCAGTCTCATTGTTTCATGATTTCATTTCCTGCACTTAATTGGGTTTCCTCTCTTATTTCTTTCTCCTCTCTTAATTCTCTCTTTCTGTCTTTCTTTTTTTCCAGCATTCCATCAATACTGCTGTCAGTCCACAAATCTGTCGGTTCTTTAATCTGATGTTAGGAGAGCTGAGTGTCAAATTACATAAATTGTTCATTCACAGCCCAAACCAGAGACAGACTCAGAGAAGATCATGGACGAAGTGAAAAGACAAGTGTCCAAGTGTACATGTGTCAAACAGTTCAAGATTCACAAGATTGGGGAAGGAAAGTATAGGGTGAGTACCAGTAGATATAGTGGTGATGGTGATGAGGATGCTTTGCTGATGATATTGATGAACATTTGAATTTTAAATTTCTTATGACGTGGCAAATTTTTACCCTTGTTTCTTATATTGTGACATATTTTAAAAGGGATATCATTTCAAAGTTCCAGTAAAGTTGACATGGAGGGAGCCGTACAAAAGATGTTGATCTGTGAGAGGATGTATGATATTCTTTCCAGAACAGTAGGTGAATGTTCATACCAAAATGATAAGAAGTGAATAAAGAACATCATGACATGTCTGTAGAAGTGATTAGTGTTGCTTGTGACAGTTTTTGCTGTATCATAAAGTTTGCGACAACTAGTGATTATTTTGAAATGGCTATTAATTCATTTCACAGTTTGGAGACTCACAGAAATTGCGGTTGGTGCGAATCCTGCGAAGCACAGTCATGGTGAGAGTTGGTGGTGGATGGGTCGCACTGGACGAATTTCTGGTCAAAAATGATCCATGCCGAGGTAAGTTTAGAAGGCGTATGATATTGAAACAAGTGTCTTGTGTTAGCATAATTTCACTCTGAAAGTGTTTTGTACAAGATGTTAACATTTGGTGCTTCACCCGTGTATGTGTGGTACACAATATGTACTTTTTTTTCCTTAACTTTAATTAAGTTTAGTACCAGTTTTAGATTTACAGTAGTCATAATTGTTTTCAACTTTTTTTCTATATATTGTTCTTAGCAAGTGTAGTGCCACTGTTTTTTTTTTTCCTCTATAATTATATGTCATTTTCTTTTACACAAAGATTCCAGTAAGATGAGTAAGTTCCATAGTTTGTTTTTTCAGTGGAGTATAACTGTACTGCACAGAGTTATGTTTTGTTTCTGCTCGTCATCAACATAGTTGGCCAGGCAGTAAATTATGATTGTTTCATTCAGTTATCATGAGTGTTTCATTCAGTTCAAGTTTCAAATCCATCTATGACTTGATTCATATAACTGTTTTTGTCATTCGTAAATGCAAATAAAACTTAGGTTGGTATTCACGTAATATGTCGCAGACATGAACTCATACTTTTCTCAGCCAGAATCTAGGAATTTTACAAAATCTGATAAATGCTGTGGCTTGTATTATAAGCCGTCATGTTATATCTGTTGTAAATCATCTTATCTTCCATTCATAACCAGACTTTGTCGAAATTGCTGGTAACATTTAGTTTTATCTCCCATTGGAGTGGTTACCCTTCCTTCAAGGTTTTATCAAATTGCAAGCTTCCTCCTTTCAAGATAAGGCTGATTCTCAATCAAAAATTTTTAATTTAAACCAAATTTTTGTTTATTTGTTCTTTGGGCAATTTATTTTTAATTTTTGCTGTAAGTGCTTTTTCCCTGCTTTAGCCAGTTTTATTTTCTGCTAGGTGGCAGTGAAGATGGTACTTTTTGCCATTGATATGCTTAAAGCCAGCATTTTCCCTCATCTTCACAAATTAGTTTTAGTTTTGCAGTCAGCATCACAGCATATACAAGAGAGCCCAGCTTGAGTCTCACTCTGTATAAAAAAGTGCCAGTTCTATTCTGATGCTGAAAGTTATTACGAAGTCATCATATCCCGGCAGTTGGCCTTTACTGTGTAAAGGAATCAAAGCTTTGAAGTCACTATCTGAGCTGTGCACTATTGCAACGTGCCATCAGATGTCTGAGAAATGTGTTTGAAATCTCACTTGGATGTAGGATTTGTACAGAAATTGGAAATTCATACTCTTGCGATGGCCACACAGATCAGATTTATTTTGATACCTGGGGTACATTTTTATAGCATAAGATGAGATTCACTGGCAACAGTAATAGCAGATAGCTCTAGTAGCTACAAACACTGTTTGTTAGATTTGGGCCAGAA
This sequence comes from Ellobium chinense, assembly GCA_033807755.1. Lineage (NCBI taxonomy): Eukaryota > Metazoa > Mollusca > Gastropoda > Ellobiida > Ellobiidae > Ellobium > Ellobium chinense. The sequence continues at coordinate 285,437 of JAWQUT010000086.1, read as the reverse complement.
CACACAGAAAGATAGTCTAGCTTGCTTTCTCGTGCTTAAGATAGAAAACAAGACTGGCGGTTGTCAGATCTTTTTGTCCTGATCTCATTAATGGCTTTTCTAGTATAAAAATGTGAAAGTGTCAACCCCATTTAATTATACCAATTTTTCAGAAACAAAAATTTTGTGCTGGAAACATTTGTAACAAATACTGTGACTTTGTCACACCTTCCACTTAATGGCAACTCTTTCCATTCTCCCATGAAGTTGTGATTAAGCAGAGGAGACTGTTTAAGATCACCCTTGCCCTTTTTTCCCCTTCCTTTTGTGGAGCAATCTGTCATGTTAAGCTCACCATCTTTTCTGTGAAAATGCAGAGTATCAGTCTCTTTTGTCTCCGTACAGTAAGTATGAAGTAGAGACTTGGGCGATGCCAAGAGTATGGTGCATCACCTATTATAATCATATACTGAATAGTGAAATCTGTGTAACCATTATCGCACTGTTTTAGCAATTGTGACTGGTAGTGTTTTAAGGGATGGGGAGAGTGATAATATTGCTCACTGTGAAGCAACAGTCCTGCAACTCACATTTAACTTGTCACATGTTGGATCACACTCTCCGTACCTAATGTAACACCACAATTTCAGCGATTTGTCACATTTTGGAACTATAAAGATATGGTAGTGAGGAGAGGTCTTGAAATGCCAGTCTTAATAAATAAAAGGAAGGCTAAGTGTTGTACTATTAACAGTATGAGGATTGTTTTGCTCCTCAAAGATTTTAAGAGTCACAATTGCTAAAGTCTCCAGAGAAGTCATAACTTTATGAACACCCAAGTAAAACATACATACCTAGGTCCTGATACCATACGACATCCATATATCTGCTTAGCCAAAATCTCCAAGCTTCTTCTGGAATCACCAGCCCCATGAATCTCAGCATCCCTATGGGAACGCAGCCAAGCTTCATCAACCCCAGCCTCCAGAAATTATCCCATCATCATCATCATTTTCATCATCATCATCATCATTATTATCAGTCCACTTTTTGCAAGGAATCCTGGTTGGCTAAGAGTCCCGGCTGTCATTATCATCATCCTCATCATCATTATTATCCTTACACAACAAAATGATTTGATATCATCAGTCCCCACCCCCTGCCCAAGGGAGCCCTGGTCAGCTTAAATTTTATACTATATCTTCCCCTGTTCATTTACTTGTTCAGGATGTTTAACATTTTTACACATCAGATTGAAATTTGTGGGTTCAGTTTTTGCAAATGCTGTATTAACAGATGGTTGAAGGCATTCAAATCAAAAATATAATCAAGATTTACATGTCGTGTATAAATCCAAGATCACTTTAACATTATTACTGTTAGATTTCTTTTTTTAACCCCCATTAGATAGTTTTTTTTTACCCCCATCCTCCTTATTTTTTCATTGTTGAATATGGTGGTCAATTGATAAAAATTACCGAACTAAGCGGTTAATGGATATATTTATCCTTAACAATTGTGAGTGCTGGATAACCTATGAACATGCAAGTGAAAAAAGATTGTTTTAAAAAAAAAATCTTTTTAATGCTGGATATTTAGACAGCAAAATGAGATAGGGCTACTGAAAGATATACTATCCATCTTTGTTTAATCCTATCTTTCATTTCCTTTCCTATTTTCCACTGTCTTCCTGCTCTCTCCATATGTGATGCAATGACAGAACACTGTATTATGATGCTAAATGCAAATCATGATTTTGCAGTGTTTTGCTGTTGCAGGTTTCAAATCTGTTTAAATATATATTATCTATCTCTTCTTTTTTAAGTCCTTTCTGTCCTTTTCTTTCCTATTTTCCATTGTCTTCTCTTCTCTCTCCATTTGCCATGCAGTGACAAAACACTGTATTACAATGCTAAAAGCAAATATTGATTTTACAGTGTCTTGCTGTTGCAGATCTTACCCCCGTCTTAATCTTCTATTTCATGTCTGGCTAACATGCCAAGTGTATTATGAACTTCAAAATGCCAGTTCTATTATTTCTCTGATCTGTGTAAGCTTATGATTTTGCACATCCTATGATGCTGTTATCTCAATTAGTATACAGTGCACATCCAGTTGATATGATTTATATGAAAACTTCATACATAAATGTACTTTGAATTACTGTATTGTCAATTTGCAAATATTCATACACATTTTTTAATATATCAGATCTCATTAGAGCAGACACCATGTAGTGAATGTAGAGTAGCATAATATCATTATTTCCTATCAGTGCTGTCATCATCATTTGGCTGACCTTGTTTGTTGGAATGAAGTGGTGGATGAAAGCCTAAATTATTGGCTGTCTGAAATCTGTGAATTCATAGATCTTTGGTCTGAAGTGAACAGGGCAAAAGTTTGATAGGAAGCAGAGGCATATTTAGTAGAAGACCCTTGTTATGACCTCAAGGGATCTGTATGTTTTGTTGGAAAGGGGGTTGGGGAGGTGAAGGGTCAGAGGAATAAAAACAAAAAGATCTAGAGAAATTGCAAGAAAAAAAATGATATTTTCATGTTTTTCTCAAAGGGGTTTGTGCAATCTTTAACACTTGTCTTTCACACAAATGAGGCAGCTTGAATGAATAGTATTACTATCATATGATAATATTTTATAGCAACATCTCTCTTGAGATGGCATAATTGAGTTATGTTTTGAGTATAACATTACCATGCTTACTATAAGATATTCTAAGCTGTTTATACGGAAGCCGTATGTAAAAATCCATAAACTCAAAGCATATATGAGGTAGATCATTATTTCTGCTGAAAGAATTATTCATACATAAATGTCTCCATAACACAACAAATTGTGTGTTCAAATCACATCTGCCCCAATGTTTGTGTATACCTTAGTTTTAAGTTGCATCTGATGGAGTGTATAAATGCGTAATTAAAATTTGAGAACTCAAAATTGTGGGATTGGTTTGACCAAATTTTGATCAACACTGCAAAATGTTTGCAGCGAACCATTGGAACTGAAGTGGGAGCATCATGTCCATAACTTCTTTCATGACAGGCACATGATTAAATTCTTTCGCTGAATACACATATTCTATGCATATATGTCTAGGACAGAATGCAAATTAAGTAAACTTTCAAAGGACGACTTCATTCTTCATTTTCCATAAGATGCATCATGTACTATCAGTATCCTTGACATCACCACCAATGTACTATGCTTGTATAACATGCTTCATAAGGTTGCTGGGGTAGTTACTGCACAGAACGCTGCTGATGAGACTGAAGTCTCTTTGGTTCACCATCATGGTATGAGAGGACAAATACATGGCTCTTCATTTGAAGAGACGTTACATGTTGTGGTGATGTTTAGGAATAATGATGTGATTTTACCCCATGTTCACTGTATTCATTTCACCTGTTTTGCAGTCAGTTCTCATTTTGTGTAGACAAGATTCATTTCATGTTGTTTTAGTACTATTAAAGTGAAGAAAGAGATTATTTTTGATAGCAATAACCCATGACCACTGTTCTCTCCCTTAAGTTGGCCTATGGCGTCGCAAGCAGTTTCGTCTTAAAAGACGGTACCTTCACGTGAACACCGAAGAATGTACGTTTTCTTGTCAGTTCCATGTGCTGCATTGCCATGCCTTGCCTGCTCTGATTTTTCCCGTGGAGTTGTGTTCCTTTGGCAGCAGTGTCATTTTATTTACTTGTCGCATTTTGGATGGTTGCTTCATACTCACCCCAGCCTATCCCCAGAATTTTTTCATTCCTCTGTTTTTTTATTTTAATGTCAGCTCACAAGCTTGGTGTAGCATTCATGTGACCAAGTTCAGTTTCAGATTGGCTACAATGTGTATTTTGTTTTTTAACTGTTTGAGTGTTGTAATTTAAGTGCATCTACTGTCAGTGTTTAATATGCATTGTGCTTCACTAAGTCGTTCAGGCATAACAAGAGGACCAGTATCCATATAGGGTTACCACTGTAGAGGATTAGGGATACAATCAGAGATGAACAAATAAATGGTGGGAAGTGGGAGGGAAAGGGATTCATTCCGCCTTGATTCAAATATTGCAAAGTACCTGTAAATATACTTCTTTTACTTTCTTGTGAGGACTTAAATACAATCAAAACATGAGCAGTGGGAAAATAGGGGAGAGTTCATTCCTCCTGTATTCAAATGTTGCAAAGGACCTGTGGGTATGCCTTTATTTTCTTGAGGGTGTACTGAGTTTGCAGGATATGTTGAACTTATAGGAAACAACAATAAATGATGGTATGGAGATGGGGAGAGGGATTATCTGAAAGAAAGTTGCTAAGAGATATGGGTTCCAGGCAGATATTGGCCTCCCAATTATAGGATACTTACAGGCAGATAGGATACTTACAAGTGGAGAGATCGTATGAGAGTTGGATGGATCTTTCTTTTATTTCCCATGTGCAGTTTCTCTATATTATGGTACTTTCCTATTTTTGCATTTGTAGTTTTTGATGGAACCAATTTTGTTTCTATTGAGCAATATCATCAGAAGTGGTGCTCATTTTTTTTAGTCTTAAAAAAGCTTGTTTAGGGCATAAATGAAGTTCCTTCCCACATTAACTAACAGTATGGTTTCCTCTTAACTTTGATTTGGGTGATTCTGTCTGGTATGTCAAATTCATGACACAATTTTGATTGTTTTATCATTATTCTTGAATTATCTTAGTAGTAACAATTTCATCCTCCACAATATGTTTTACTTTCATTAACTCTTTCATGTTGGAGCTATTTTCAATTGAGGTTCTTTGAATTTTGCTTTAAATACCTTGGCAAGTTTCCTGGTACCTCACTGGATTCATTCCTGTAGCTTGGTAAATAAATTGGACATCATCTTTCATTGACCCCTTTGCTTCATCTACCAAGCATTGTTTCAAACATTGGATAGATCATACATGACAATTCCATAGCACTGCCTGTATTGTGATTTTTTTTTTCTAATCTTTTCAGCAGTTTATGTGAAGCATAATTAATTAATGTCAGTGTCTCACTCACTTTAGTCAAGCATGGACTGTTTTTAACATCCTCCCACCACCTCTTGTGTTACATTCTTTAAGGACTGTGATTGTCTCTAGTTCTAGGCAAGCCTTCAGCTTTTGATTGGGACAGTTATTGGTTGTTCTTCACTGTGTTTGTGTTGTCTGTGGATCCTTACTGATCAGTTAGCAGATTGCATTAAACACTGGGTTAAACTAAGTAGTGCCTTGTTAAACAGTCATAATTGATAGTTTTATAACTTGCGTAGTTTCACCAGTGTGTAACTTCTTATCAAAAAGCACAGATGAGTTTTCAGCGGATATGCAGTCTACTCAGACTGGTCAACTTCAACAATCTGGGGTGTTAAGCTTACACTCACTGTGCTGCTTTAAATGTTGCTTCCCATTCCATTCTGTGTTAGATTTCAGATTTAGAGATTTTGTTTTACTGATGTTTTGGGTTTATCANCACTTCAACTCTCCCACAGTTGTTTGAATATTCTATTATTTCTTAATGCAGGAAACTTAATTTTTTTTTTAAAAAATGTTTAGACACAACAAAAACTCAGTGCTCTCCAGGGAGTTGAGCAAGTTAATGAGTGACATGTCCTGGTAGAATTAATGATAATGTAAAGTTGCATGAGCAGGCTTTGCCTGAATACAAGACATAAATCTCATAATTGTTGATTGGTTGTAAGTGACTTCAAACTCACTTGATCTGGCAGTGTCACATCATACATTGGTATTGACTTTCATATTGAAACATTTAATTCATCAATGACATCCAGATTTTCAAACATTTTTCATCAGGTATGTTAATAAGCTTTTACGCTGAAAGAAGTAGCAAGTAATTAGCAAGTACAGGTGACAGGTTTTGTGAACAATTTTTTTTTTCTATGCCATTAGTAAATTATTAGAAGTGCAGATTTAGTTTTCTGTGCTTTAATAGACATCTTCTTTGTTTTAGATTTTGCTTTTGTCCATATATATGAGCACAAATAATGGTTTCACTTATGACATATTTCCAGAGTGATATTTGATGCTGTGACCTGTGACCCAGGAACCAGTGTTCATGTTGTTCTCTCATTCCTCACTAGCCCTTCATTTTGTGTTTCACAATTGATGTTGTCAGAAGCCATCAAATTTTAACATTTTTTCCTTCTTTGTTTCTGTCCTTTTCTAATAACAGCCAAAGGTCGCACAAATGTTGAGCTGAGAGAGAACTTCATACTCGCTGAAGGCGTGAGCCAATCAATGGCAGGCTTTGTGTCCAAGTCTCCTGCCGGCAGCTCACACTCCAGTGGTTCTTCTTACTCAGGGAGATCTAACAGCACCACTAGTGGACCCATCACAAAGGTAAGACCATCTTGAAAAGTCACGTTTCAGGAAACAAGATTTTTCTGCAATGTTCTCTTGAAAACAGTTTGGAATTCTAAGGTTAATGACTTCACTAGCACTCAGTTTGGAATTCTAAGGTTAATGACTTCACTAGCACCCATAGGACCAAGGTGTGCATGTGCCTTTTAACAAGGTGTGCATGTGCCTTTTAACAATGGTGTTAAAAGAGACACAACTCGCAAAACAAAAGGTAGATAAAAGCAGAAATGAATTTTAGCAAAGTCAAGAAACGCTAAGACCAAGTGCCGATTAATACAGAAAGTGATGGTCTGTGAAAGTGCATCAGGTTTTATATGATCACCACCTCATGGGTTAATTGGGACCATTTTACAAATTCTTTAAATTGGAAATGTGTGAAAACAAGTCCACCTGATGCCAGTTAATTATTAGATGTTATATGCTTACAATATTTATCAAATGCATAGCTTTACAGTGATAGGTCTGATCCTGACTTGACATTTGCCGCTGCATTTGTTATTAAATGCCTAAATTTCGTCATTCTCATTGCAAAGTGCTCTAGACTGTCCAGGGATGCCTCGGCAGTTCATCATTTTGCAATGGGAATGACCGTATATTTACTAGAGAATGCTTCACTCATGTTATGGTGTCTTTATTTTGTTTCAGATTAGAGAAAAATCAGCACACCAGAGCCCATGGAAACAGAGGACGAAAACTTCACCGGATGGGGAGGTGCATGAGATTATGTCACATACAGAACCTGATGGAACAAAGATTATGAGACACAAGGTCACATCCGAGCTGCGCAGCCCGAGACTCTTAGCAAGTCCCGGTAGGTTAAGCAGACATATTGAGATGTCTGCAAGATCTTAGGAGAAGGGATGGGGTTGGAAAACAAATTGTTACAGTGATTTGAAATGGCCTGCGTCATATTTGACACTTCTGAGAGAACACATGAGAAATGTTTTAATGGCAAGGCAAACAAGAATCAATGCATAGATGCAATGCTGTTTCAGCAAGAAAGTGTTGTAGCATTCTAATATTTTTTAACATATCAGCATAAGCCTTGATGTTATAAACAACATAGTACCCTTATTCAAAAATGGCTTTAAGTCTTGACTTGGGTCATTTTCAAAGCATGGTCACTATATGTAGACTCCATGGCACAAGTCACAGAAAGCCAGAATCAGGAATAGTCTTTGAAATGAAAAGTTCAGAGTCTAGAATACATTTTGTTTACAACAGAAACTGTTAATGGTATTTCATTTTGTAAGTTATTTCACACTGCCAAATTGTTTCACGTTGCTGCTGATTCACATTGTGACTGAGACCCTGAAATAAGGGCAGATAATCATTGCAGTCATAATTCGGTGGACACCATTTAATCACAACCCACTGGGGGCTTGGAAAAAAATGAATCTAAATGGAGAGTTTGTACTTAAAAGTTCCCAAATTGTTGTTAAAATACTGATATGAGGAAGTCAGAAGTGGATTAAGAGAATTTCAACTAGATAGAGTGTTGACAATTATGAATATTTTTTTTCCCTGCTGTAGGCTTCAAATTCACAGAAAGGCAGAGGTTATGTGAGATGTTTTAAGCCTGCAGTATTTACTGATATGTGATTGGGATGCTTATTCCCTAATTTCAGCTATTAGTGCCTTGTTCTTGGCATTTTGATAAACTTATGTTGCCTTAGTAAGCAGCCTGTAGGATGTTAACAGGCACTTCCAGATTTCATGTGATAGTTTAGCTTTCCACCTGCAGATATACAAATCACTTAAGGCATCACATTTCAGACTTTTCTTTGTCTTACCCAATAGGTTTTTTTATATCTGGAACGAATAAAAGAGTAAAGTTTTTCAAGATCTGATCTTTCAACAGATGAGTGAATTTTGTTCAGTTAGCTCATCTTCATCTTTTTTTTATTCTTTCATTCACAGCAAGTCGCAGTTCTAGTCGAGCCAGCACAGGTAATGGCAGCCGCCCCACCAGCCGGGCAGGAAGTGAAGCATCTGATGACCCAGAGGTCTTCACAACTGTGCAAACAGACAGACGCAATGTCGGTGGGCGCAACGACACCACAGTGACTTATCAAACTCATGTTGTACAGACCCGAAATGTGACCATGCCAACCGTGACCACAACCAAGATTTCAAGAATACCAAAAATTTCACCCACAAAGAAGAAATAACGGAAGGCTGTTACAAATTTAGACTGAAATTTTGTTTTGTTCATTTGACCTTTTGTTTTTTTATAGTTTCCCTTCATTGGGTATCCCAAGTCTTTCAGGAATTGCAAAGTGGGTAAATGAAAACAAATTACGACCATAAGATGTACATATTTATTTCAGATTGACCGATCATCAACAAAGACATGATTGATAACTGATTTTAAATATTTTCGTCTGGATGACTTGTTTTCCCGTTTTTGTTTTTTTTTAATGTTTAACTGAGAATTAAGAAGATACGAATAGTCTGAGTGAAGTGAGAGGGTGGGGTATTTGAGGGCTGTGCCAAGTTGGCTAACTATGGACCAATTTCGTGTTTTGCCAATTGCTTTTTATTACCTTTATTATCCAATATGTTACTATTTTGTTTTTTTTATTCTTTTTTCCCAGGGTTTTATGTTGCCAACATTTCCCCAATAGTCTAGCTTTTGTAATAAACATAGGAAATGTTTCCTGCAATGATGAGCTCATAGCTTTCCTGACATCCCCACTAAAGCTTTTCTGACTTGTTTTTGTACATACCCAAGGGTTTCCTGTTTAATTTTATGTCACCTTGTGATTGGTAACAAAAATGTGAATGTGCACATACGAAGAATTAATTTACATATCATTATTTATTTCCTTTCATTGGAAAACCACATGCTTTCTTGAATAAACAGTGTTGGATGTAAAGCAAGGTATTGTTCTTTATGTATTAGTTGTTTTAAATTAGCTTTGAAATAAATGAAAGTAGATATTTCGGAAATGAGTGTAGTTTCTGTTATTTTATTTCTTTTTACAAGTTACGTGTCACAAGATTGAGTGGTTTGTTTGGGTTTTATTTTTCTAAAAAAATATATTTTTTAGTCAGTCTTACAAATATGTCATGTATTTATTTCTTATTTAAGTTTAGATGTCTGATTGTGGAGAAATTTTAAAATTTAGTTTGCAAAATGTATTTTCTCATTTTGATACATCATTTCCTCTGTAATGTTAAGTGCAAATTCCACTTTAGGATACTGACATGCACCTAATTATCTGCAAATTTTGTGATTTATTATACATAGAGATAGCTTATTTTACTTCTGGTTCATTTGATATTAGGTTTCTTGCTAATATAATTATGTATTGGTAACGAAAACACTTTAGCTCCACACACTTGAGAAGTAGTTCTTTGCTTTCAAGGGGGAAATATAGAAGCAAAGAGTTGCACGTTTCTCACATATGTGGTTGGTAAAGTGCTGAATGCAAGATTGAATATACATACTCAAAACACCTCAGTTGTCCTCATCACTTCTTTCTAAGAAGGAAAGTGATGCAGGACTGGCTCTTATGCAACCTGACAGATATATATTGGATCTTAATGTTTTATTTACATTTGCAGAGGATTCATGCTTAGTTTCTGTAGAATTACTGGTGCTGATATTTCTGTCATTTACCTTGGGTATGCCGTCACATTTGATCATGTTGTTGATGTAGTTGCTGTTGTTATCGTTATTGTTGATATTTTTGTTGGCTATGTGATGAATACATTGGAGCTTCCCTCATCAATAATGATGTTTGGGAACATGAATAAAAGTTTAGTTATCTAAATATGTCGTATACCATACATTATAAGAGGTTAAAGAAATATTCATTGTAACATCTCATTCATTTTAAGCCATTTTCAGCCTGTATCTAATCATACGCTTGTTTCAGTTTCAGGGATTCCAAATTTACAGTGTACGACCTTCCATACTTCGTCATTAACTGTATCTGCAGCCTATTAATGTTTATGCCCAGGATTATGTCTCACATACAAACTCATTCATGCAAGTAACCAGTTTAAATATTCCATTTTACCAAGTAACTTTTATTTGAACTGTAGATAACAAAGCGTTCTTGTTTTGTAAAAGTGTCTGGTCTGTGTGCAGTTTTTGTGCCATGACAAAAATATTGGGGGATATTTTGTTGTGTGTGCAAGAGGCTGGGTTTTGTGGTTTTTTTTAAGTTGCAAGTTAGAAAGACCAGATTCTCATAGTATGACTGAGAAATGATGACTGTATTACTGTTTGTGTTTGTCTGTTGTCATTTGTCTGTTCTTCAGTCTGCTCTGTTATATTAATGGTGGGGATGTATCTGCAGCTTCTCTTAGTTCCCTGACACCTTTAAAAGCTATAGTATATATTATTTGCCAGCATAATACTAGAGTACCATGATACCAGATGTAGGCATTGTGATATTTAGAACCCTATTCTAACTAAGAGCACAACTGATAAACAATGGATGCTGTTTAAGTTCTATGTTGTTGGTTTTTTTTTTGTTGTTTTTTATGTTTGTTTGTTTTTGTTTTGCATATAAACCTGTAGTGAATGAAAGCAATTTTTATACTTCTTTTCTGAGCTACCAACAGAAATGTCCATAGGGGAAAGGATGTAAACAATAATTGTAATAATTAATAAATCTGAATCTCATAATGATTTGTCTTTGAGTATTTTTTTATGGTTGGCATGTTGTGCATGAATGATGTAGAAACATTCCTGAGTGTCAAAATGATTGTTTCCCTTTGTGTTGCTTCGATGCAATGTCCCATAATCACCACCTGCCTGAAATTCAGGTTTTGATGCCTTTGCATTGCCAATAATGTCATATATGTTGTGTCAAAACCACAGCAGTCTTAAAACAGTAGGAAAATGCAAAATATTTCATTATAAAAGTCACCAATAGGGGCACACATCAGAATATTGCATGCATTTGTTAAGGCACTTGAAAATATACAGTATATGAAAAAGTTAAGTGTTCTTTCCTGACATAAAGCAGTGTCAGACTTTTGCACCAAACAAAAAATGTTGGTGACAAATCCTTTCCTTTTTGTCATGTAGCCGAGCAAACTCAGTGCAACTGACTGAACTCTGTCATTCATTACACTGCATTCACCAGTAGAGCTTACTTGCAAAGGGTCACTTTCTAAGTGCAATTTTACTAAAATGAGACAGGTTTTAGTATCGCCTGTAAAATTTGGTGATTATTGGAATATTGCACTCATGCGATGTTTTATAGTTCAAGACAAACCATACTGGCTCATCAATGTGGATCCTGGATGGGCGCCATCAAAAATATGAGCTAAACTTTATGAATGAGGGAAAGACATGAACAAGGTGTCTTCGCCTTACTGTAGTAATATAAATGGAAATTGTACAGATCAATCCTGATCCGAAATATGGAAACAAGTTATCCCAGACTCAGTATGAGCAAATCCATTCCCATTCCCAAGAAGTTGAGGACATCTCATACAGAATCCCAAGACAGTGTTTACTGGTAGAGTCCTTGCCAAGAAAGGCATGCACAATCTTTTTTTTTTTTTTTCTGTTTCTGTAGTTTGTGCTGTCATGTAATTTCAGATACAAACTTCCACTCTGTAAGTATAATATAAAGTGTTTGGTTTTACTCAAAAACAAGTATAACCATACCCACCGATTTTAAGTACATGTAATCCTTTGTTTGCCTGGTGCCTTTTTTATATTTCCCTGTAAATAGCTATATCTTCCTTTCTTTTTCAAGGGGTGGGAAGAAAAAAGAAGAGGCCAAGAGGTGAGAGGGGAGATGTGATGGAAAAGAAATCAGAGTGTTTGGGGAATCTTGGTTTAATAAACTTGTCAGTTAGGATAACAGTTCCTAGATGAAACTTGTCTTCAGGGCTAAGTTCATTGGGTTTAGCTTTTTATTTTTCACCGCAGCTGAATCAACATGTGATCATCATAATTTCTCAGATAAGTGCCTACCTGCAGTGGCGACAGCATGGATAAAACTAACATGACAGTTTGTGAGTATAAAAGCACGACACAATACACGTACGTTTAGTTATGTACCTTAACGACAACAAGAATGACATCTTTTAATTTCACACAGTTTACGACATTACGAAAAAGGAGCTCTTCATTCACACACACAAGATAAAAAAAAAGCGCGAAAATAGATAAAGAAGCTCTTGCTTTTTCACTCCACACCTGATCCCTCCAGACATTTTGGAATACAGTTTGCCTATCCAGCTGTCGGAGGCACTAGCCGCCCCTGCCTTAGCCTACCTGATGATATCACAAGTAGTTTTTGGAATAGCATCAACTTACTAAAAAGCAGTCTCAAATGCTCACCGCACACACATTTCATCATTCAAGCGCCCCAAAACTCAAATGATACACACACTGACAGTAAAACTCGAATATAACGAGCACGGATAAAACGAGTTCTCTCATGTACCGAGCAAAATGAAAATCCCCGGTTTTTTTTCCTTCTTTGTTATAGTAAACTTGCCTTTCATATAACGAGCACAAAATCCGCTAANTCCTAGATGAAACTTGTCTTCAGGGCTAAGTTCACTGGGTTTAGCTTTTAATTTTTCACCGGAGCTGAATCAACATGGAATCATCATAATTTCTCAGATAAGATTTTTACTATTATTACTGGCACTGGGAGCCGAGAATCTGCTCGCCTGTCTACCTGCAGTGGCGACAGCATGGGTAAAACTAACACGACAATTTGTGAGTATAAAAGCACGACAGAATACACGTACGTTTAGTTATGTACCTTACGACAACAGGAATGACATCTTTTGATTTCACACAGTTTACGACATTACGGAAAAGCAGCTCTTCATTCACACACACAAGAAAATAATCGCGAAAAGAGATAAAGAAGCTCTTGCTTTGTCACTCCACACTTGATCCCTCCAGACATTTTGGAATACAGTTTGCCTATCCAGCTGTCGGAGGCACTAGCCGCCCCTGCCTTAGCCTACCTGATGATATCACAAGCAGTTTTTGGAATAGCATCAACTTACTAAAAAGCAATCTCAAATGCTCACCGCACACATATTTCATCATTCAAGCGCCCCAAAACTCAAATGATACATGTTCAAGCTTTGTCACACGTGAATGTATAATCTGTCTGATACACATCAAACTACATCCAAAACTGAATGTCTCTCTTCTTCATCTCCAATTTCTTGATTTTGCTCTCCCTTCGCACCCCCTACCCCTCCTCCTCCCTGCTACCTCCTCGCCCACCTTGTTCTTACATTATATTATTATTTCCAGTTTGCACTTACTTGCACCTCACTGCCGAAGTATCCGACAGAAATTTGTGGTCAAGGAAAATAAACATGAAAATTCAATTAAATTGTTCTTCACCGTTGAGTAATTTAATTTTGGTTTTCACAGGCTAGCTTAACAGTGTTTGATGACGAAGTGTATAATATCCACATTTACAAAATTTATGACTATCTTTTGGCAGATTTTGCTGGTTTGTTATCAGAAAGTTGAAACTGTTTTATTCTGAACTGTGGACTTCAGGGTTATCAGGGAATTTTCCTTTTAGGGGAACATCTACGATATTACGAGCCTACTTCCGATAACCCAGGTTCTTTGTTTGAAATTGTACGTGTATTTCTGGCCTGTTTGGCCACTCTGGGTCGGGCAATACGCGCTTGGGGACTAGACTTTAAATTTTAATTATAGTGGTGGATTTCGGCATAGGCACGATGGACATAGCCCACATAGATTAAAAAGAGGGACGGAGTGAACGGAGAGGAGAGAGAGCGAAGGGTGAGAATGGAATGAAGCCGGACTAATATATATTTCTTTTTAATTACTATTGTTAAACTCGCTGCAATATGTAACCGGGTGACAAGGCAATAATTATAGTATTCATTCTTTATTATAAAGGGGGAGGAATGTGAGCTCAGTCTGATAATTTTTCGGATGTTATACATTATTGTAGGGAAGTGTGTAACCAGGGATTTTACCAAATTACTGTGAATGATCGATTTTGAGAAGATAGGCCGAAAAAAACCTATACTAGAAATTTCCTGTCCCGGAACCAGGGTCTCTCAGCTTGCAAGTCTGAACGTGTTACCGCTACACTACAGGGACGCTAACTTCACAGCAATTTACTTCAAATTTAGTGTTCACCCGCGACCCTAACACACTTTTCGACTGTTTACGCATAACAGAATTTGCTCTAATAAAGAACTTCTTTGACGACATGGGAAAGGTCCTGCATCATTCACGTGCTTAGGGCCCCCGTGAACCCTGACTCCGCCCCTGACTATAATTATAAATACAGTACCACCAAACAGCCAACCAACCAGCAGCAACATAAAACCGCCAAATGACCGAAGCAAATTCACTGATGACAGTCGAGAGCTTGAAATCTCTTACCATCGTAAGAAGCACATTAAGTCTGTATGTTGAAAGCTACAAAGACCGCAAGGGTGCATTCACTAATCAGCACCAATACACTAATGTAAATTTTACGATAGTAAGAGATCTTATCGGAACAACTCGCTTTATTAAACTCAACATCAGGTCAATTTCATTAGATCACACACTAAGAGGAAGTAGATTATTATTATAGTTCTCTGTATTAACAGCTTCTTCTTTATAAGTATGGTATCCCAATACTGCCTTAATACTTTTACTGACGTGAAAAACGTCACTAACGAATAGAACTGCAGATATGAGGACTAGTACCTACAGTTTATGAACAAGACTGCTGATAGCAGTGACTGTGTATCTTTATTCCATTTTCTGTTGTTTTTTTTTTACAGTGTTTGTTCGTTAGAACAGATGTTGCATTGGCCGGGGTTGCCTTTGTTTGGTCCCTGCAATTTGATGAAAGGGCAAGCCACACCCACTCCTTGGCAAAGGAAGTGACAGCCTCTAGGCAAGCTAAAATGGCTGTGACTGCTGCGGAAGAGCAAAATAAAACTAATGTACTGTCTTGCGAGTGGTGTTTGCCATACTTATATCTTTGTCTTATTCATTAGCGTGCATACCACATTTGATTCTTGCCGCGTCCTCCTCAGATTCAAGGTCACTGATAAGACGTTCCACAAACAAATTTGAAACCGTAGATGACTGCCGCCACTTTGCTGAGCTTTCTTCACCGGTAACCCTAAAAGCGACATGTGCAGCCAAAAACGTACGCCTGGTACCTCCTTTGTTAAGAACCGCCCACAAATTACAAGGACGGCCCCTTTCGCGACACCGCAGGCACCAAACGAACTCAGCCCAGGTGATCGACTCTCATATATTTTTTTTTTNTTTTTTTTTTTTTTTTTTTTTGGGGGGGGGGGGTGTTCAGGTTAGATATATAAAGACTTTTTTCTCTCCAGATTTCAAGACATGGTATTGGTCGCATGAATGCGCCTGTCGTATAGCACATCTAAGCTCTTATTCAAACCCTCAGCAGTAAACCAATAGTACTAATGCAGTTTTTAAGTTTCTTATCCAGGCTAATGTCCGCTCACACGACTTCACATTATTATTATAGGATTGTTCACTCTAAGACTTTCTCAGCTCCCTGTGAAGCATACAATGCCGCAGCCATTTACAGGTGCTTCAATGATCACTAGCATTCTGACATTGCCCATTGCATTTCCTCCGTGACTTTCCTGAGTGATCAACTGACGGTTGCCTTATACAGTATTTTTGTTCTGTGTGTTACAACATGAGAAAGGATGCTCGCGTCACGTTAGACAGATGGTCAGAACAGACAGATCAAATGTATCGGCAAAATGGACGGTTGTCCCTGAAACCCGGATGCCTCAACAGATGGTCGCAACATACAGGTAGGCCGAATCACCAGACCAGGTTTGATTAACCTATTCCGAATTCGCATCTGTATTCGTTGCATGCAGATGCTGCAATAGAATTGCAACACTGTCCGATAAATTTTGTTGGTTATGATATTAATTTTATTATTGTTGCGCTAGGCTGCAAAGTTTATAGAGTGCAATGGACAGCGGCTGATATTTTCTTGTGAAGGGTCGCCCGTTTATTACTATTAGGCTGCTATACTCACTAGACTATCTATGCTACTGATGACACATAGTCATGATTGAAGAGCGAAGTTGCAGGGCATCCTAACATACGGATGATCTGTACAACTTATTTATCTTGCTATGCCCTACAATTTGATGTATGACATGTTGATGTAACTTGCACAGCTACCCTGCCAGCCTCCAGTAACCTTTCACGCATTGTCATTTTTTTCCATATTGATGCCAAATTAGCGTATCGCAAGCGGAGGCTGGAGGCCTCTTACATAGTAGCTCTCCGTGTAACCATATTGTTATATTTCACACCAATTACTCACTGAGCTAGTCTCGATTTTGAGTTCGAGTCTGGTGTTAGTCAAAGTCTACGCCTCAGCGCAATCGAGCCCACATCTGGCTCCTGCGAGACTCCTCATGCATTCTCCCCACGAGGCTGGCTGGTAGTCTGGGAGCTGTGACTGATGTCAAAATGTGCTATTTGCACTACATGTAAATAAACTGATTGATGTCACTCTACACGGCTGCATTCCTGACGTCTGTTTGCA
This sequence comes from Ellobium chinense, assembly GCA_033807755.1. Lineage (NCBI taxonomy): Eukaryota > Metazoa > Mollusca > Gastropoda > Ellobiida > Ellobiidae > Ellobium > Ellobium chinense. Next base: position 268,520 of record JAWQUT010000086.1, on the reverse strand, counting down.
ACAACTGCGGCTGCCGGTTGAGGTTCGAGTTCGGCTAAAGCCCATAGCCAAGCTTGCCTCCCTGCCGCCATACATCATCACCAACAACATCAAGAGACCACAGACCACACTAGTCTTCTTTCCCTTTATTTACCACATTTGGTAGCCAGCACCGGGATCTGATCATTAACACTCTTCGAAAAGACTGCTTTGCCAGAGTCTACCGCTATCATTTTATTCGATAACTAGAAAACATTATCTAAATGTGCTGAGAAGCAGCTTACCTACTTCTGTTGCATAACATTAAGCGCCAATAACTCAGTGAAGAAATAACTGATAGTTCAAATGATTTGTCCCAGACAGATGATTAAGTGACATTAAGTTTGATTAATGTAGCTTTAGTGGTTACTGAGAAAATTGAGTGCTGGTCTGAATGCACACATTTAAGCTTACTACACTACCCAAAGAATACAATACAATACAATGCAGTATAGTATAAAACAATACAATACACTACAATACAATATAGTATAAAACAATACAATACAATACAATACAATACAATACAATGCAGTATAGTATAATACAAAACAACATAACACAATACAACCCAAAACAAGGCAAAAGAGCCAGACACAGCACAATACGACATGATACATTCCAACTATACATAACTTCTAACTGCCCGTTCCACCCTTGAGTAGTGTGGACGACGTGTCTTGACTTGTATGCGTGTTGCGTGACCAAGAGTGGGCATTGTAAGTGGACAAAACCAGGTGGTTCTACGAGCACAGACTGGAATTACCTAGGCTGGTTGAACTAGACTATGTCAAAACTCGAAAACAGCTGACATTTACCCGCTCGGCAAAGGCGCTGGTTCGCTAAGAGCAGATTCGTAACTTTTAACTCGGCATTGTCCTCCCCTCCCCCCCCCCCCCCCC